>CAUYRT010046987.1:0-24165 GCA_963574885.1 Lepilemur ruficaudatus
TAAAACATTTGTTCAAAGTAAAATCACTGTAAAATAATGGTCATTTATTTAACCAAGAGCGATAGTCATCAAAAGGCTCTATGCACGGGGATGTGCATGCCTGTAATCCTAGCACTTCGGGTGGCTCAGGTAGGAGGATTGATTGAGGCTAGGAGTTCGAGACCAGCCAGAGCAAGACCCCATCTGTACAAAAAAATAGAAAAATTAGCTGGGAGTGGTGGTGCACACCTGTAATCCCAGCTACTAGGGAGGCTGAGACAGGAGATCGCCTGAGCCCAGTGAGCTGTGATTGCACCACTGCACTCCAGCCTGGGTGACAGAGCAAGACCTCATCTGGGGGAGATAAATAAATAAAAATAAAAGCAAAATAGGATCAGGTCGCTGGGCCTTCAGTGGGGTCTGGGGGGTGCTGCTCCTCCTGGTGGCCACTGGTGTCCGGCCCTGGGCCCATCCCTGTGCTGATGAGGGGCCAGTGCCCTTCTGATGGGGACCCTGCCAACTGCCAGAGACCCTGGGCTCCAGCCCCTCCCTGCTGCATGGGGTGTCCCCTCTTCTGCTCATCCCATCCCTCCCCAGGGCCCTCAAGGTGCTGGGTGGCTGTGGGTGGGGCAAAGAATGTTCTGTGGCTGAGGCAGGCTGTCTGCATCTCTGCCCTCTCCCTGCAGGCTGCCTGGGGGTGGGGTGGGGAGGGTGCTTTCTGGGGAGGGGGCGTAAGGCCTGGTTGGCTGTGCCAGTTTGACCCTAATTAGGATGGCCATGGGGGAGCCACCTGGAGCCCACCAGCCCTGGCCCAGACCCCAGCACCCACCCTCAGCCTGCGGCAAGCTTCCTTCCCAGTGGGATGGAGCAAGAGTCTCTTCCCCATGCGGCTGCAGTCCTGGGGGACCAGGGGACAGGCGCCGTGGGGGTGGGGGTTCTGGCCTGGAATTCAGCCGAGCAGTGGCAAGGGGCTGGGGGATGGGGCCCTTGAGCCGCACTCCCTCCAAGTGCTCTTATCTGCTGAGAAGGGGGGGAACCTGCGGAAGCAGGATCACGTGACCAAGGTAATTGAAGGCTTTGTGTCCCTCTGTTGCCTTGGTAACAAGAATATAAACCAAGATGCCATCTGTAGGGGACTGGAACCCTGGGCCTCTGGAGAAAGGGGCGGACGGGGGGCCAGGCGCAGCAGAGGGTACTGCCGAGGGAGTGGGCTGGCCCAAGTCGGGGTGCAGGCTGGGCAGGGGGATCCCGTGGCCCCCTGGGAGAGCGTCTGCGCCCCTGGCTCCGGCTCCCGAGCCCTCCCCGGTGAGGGCTGGCTCATCCTGGGCTCTCGGCAGAGCCAGTGATCTCTGCACCTGGGAACAGAAGAGGGGGTCTCCCCTGGCTGTGGCAATGGAGGGGCCCTGCAGCCCTGCTGCAGGACAGGGTCCCGAGGCCTGCGAGCAGGGCCAGGAAGGTAGGGAGGGGAGGGGAGCCAGGGGATGCTTCAGGAAGGGGCGACCGTGGGCACGGGGCAGTTCCTGGAGTGGGTGGGCAGGCCCCAGCAAAGCCACCTCCCGGGTGGCTGGTGTGTGCACCGGGGTCGTGGGTGTCAGGAACCCTGGCGTGTCCCTGCGGAGAAGGGGCCGCAGGCTCAGCCGGGCCCTCCCTTCTCTACCCCTGCCCCGCCCTCACGCCTCAGGACCCCTGCGCTCCATGGTGGAGGACCTGCAGTCGGAGGAGTCCGACGAGGACGACTCTTCGTCAGGCGAGGAGGCTGCCGTCAAGACAAACCCGGGGAGGGACTCCAGGTGACTGGGCCCAGCGGGGAGCCAGCAGGCATGGGCGGGGGCACAGGACGACCCTCTGGGTCTGCTGTGGTGGTGGGGCCTGGCGCCAACCATGTAATCAGCAGGCTGGGGGCGGGTCCAGGGCTGGAGGGTCCCCTGGGAGGATTGGGGGGGTCCCCAGGCAGCCTCAGGGCAGCCTCGGCGTCCAAGTGGGCTGGAGCCGTGTGTTCTCTCCTGGTCACCCGAGTAGGGGACCTCAGGCAGTGTCCTAACTGGTGGTCGCTGGCAGGTGTGGGCTGTCCGACAGCGAGGGTGGGGTGTTGGGAGAGAGGAGCCCAGTCACCGTCAGAGAAGGGGGCTGGGAGAGCGAGGCCGTGCCCTGCAGCCCGAGGCAGCCCTGTGTGGAGGGCAGGGGCAGAAGCAAGTGGTTCTTCTGCTCTCGGGCCAGGGGACCCCCCATTTTCCCGTATGTGTTCCATATGATTGAGGACCCACCGAGAACCCTGGGGCTTTCGGATGCCCAGTGTGGGGAGCAGCTTTGGCTGCCTGCGGGTGCAGGATTGGGAGAGGTCTGGAGGTGTCCAGGGCAGCGGCGCAGTCTGCGTGCAGCCCTCCTCCCTGCCAGGCCTCAGTGGCTCCTTTTCAAGATGGGGTTGGTCATCGGTCTGTACCCAGCAAGGCGCAGAGGAGCCTTGTAGGTGTCCGTGCCGGTTAAACCGCCTTCCCGAGAGCCGTGGCTGTGACGCCCTGACCAGGACCCCTGTGGGCAGTGCTCCCCATGCCACACGCACACAGAGGCTCTTGGCCTTCGGAAGGCCTGGGCTCGAGGCCCTGAAGGGGTCTTAGCCTCCAACACAAGGAGGACAGTGACTTCCCTGGGACGGGTGGTGGCTGCTGGCTCCTGCCTCCTTCGGTGACGTTCAGTGACGATTCTGCTTGCACCGAGAGCCTTGAGCAGGACAGGCTGATATTCCCGTTCTTGAGGGGCTCACAGCAGGGCACAGGGGCCTAGGCAAGGAAGCGCCTCTTGACGTCTTCCAGGGGTAACTGCGAGGCCCTGGGCAGGGCAGGGGCTGCCGTTGTTGGGGAAGGGGCCGTGCAGGCGGCGACCTTGGAGCTGGTGCTGGCAGAGCCTCCGCTCACCCCCGAGAGGACCTGAGTCTGCGCCGACACCCAGCTGCCACCTGTGGGACACGGGGCAGAGGCGGGCAGGAGCAGCGGGCAGGGAGCGTCTCCTGGGCAACTAGAGTCAGACCTAGGGCGAGACCCGCAGCCGCCACAGCCAGAGTCCCCGAATCCCGGAGGCAGCTGCGCTTGCGACGCTCATTGCGGGAGAGGTTCAGGGAGGCGCAGGAGGAACAGGCTGGAGCATTGGGGCCTCTGGCGCCTTGTGGTGCTTCCTTCAGCAGCGAGGCCTGGGATGTACTGTGTTCCAAATGTGTTGTGGAGTGACAGGTGTCAGGGCTGCCTCTAGCTGGATCCAGCCCTGAACGTCCGTGGCGGAGCGGGGTCCCAGGCGGCCAGCGAGAGAAGCGGCTTCCGCCGAGGAGAGCTTTGCAGGTTCAGGCTGGAGGGTTTCTGGATGTGGAGTGACCAAACGCCTCCCCGTCGGTGGTCTTGGACGTTTGTCCCATGCAGTCCCTTGGCAGCCTCTTAGATGAGGAAATCAAGGCAGGGGTGTAGGAGCGCCCCCAGGAGGTGGCAGGCTGAGAGCTGGGGCTTGTCGCTATCACCCAGGAGGCTGGTGTTCCCGAGTGCACGGGGTCGGCTAGCCGGAGTGGGAGGGCGGTTCTCCGCAGGCAGCCGCAGACCACGTTAGAGGAGCGCACGCAGCCAGCCACGCTGGGGGCCAGTGGCTTCGCGCCTGGCAGGTTCTGGGCCGGGCTCGAGGCGGCCTCAGAGCTGCTCAGAGCGAGCCTCGTGCTTGGCTGCGTTCCCCTCGGCGGCCGCTCGGTGCAGTCCGTCCTTCCTTTCCTTTCCTTTTCGTCAGCAGTAGCCGCGCAGAGCCAAGGGGGCTTGTCTGGGGGACCCAGCTTGGCACACGGGAGGGGGCTGGGTAGAGAGGTGGGACCTGATGAGCCGTGTCGGTGTTCAGGTTGAGCTTCAGTGACAGCGAGAGTGACAACAGCGCTGACTCCTGCCTGCCAGGCCGTGAGCCCCCACCGCCCCAGAAGCCACCCCCACCGAACAGCAAGGTGAGCCCAGGAGGCCCTGGATGTGCCCCACCATCGGGGCTGCTCAGGTGGCCCTGTCCCCATCCCAGAGGCGGAAGGGAGGCTCGGTTCACAGCCAGGCCCCAGGACGGGCAGGCCCTGACTAACCGTGGCCAGCCGCATTGTTGTTGGACGGGGTTTGGACAGGGCCTCGGCGCCATCCTTGGAGGGCTGTGGGGAGCATCCCTGTAGCAGGGGCCAGACGTGGGCCAGAGCTCAGCGGGCATCTGGGGTTCCCCTGCAGGCGTCAGGCCGGAGGAGCCCCGAGTCCTGCAGCAAGCCCGAGAAGACCCTCAAGAAGGGCGCCTATGATAAGGTGAGGGTACAGCCAGTGGGGGCCCCCAAACCACCCTGAGCCCCCAGAGCCAGACCATCCTGGGCGAGGGTGGCCCGCCCTCCTCTTCCCGGCGCTGCCGGAGAAGGCGTCTCCAGCCCCGAGCTGAGATACACCCTGGTGGCTTTGGCCCTCCTGGGGCGGAACTGGCCGCCTCTGCCCTGGCTGGTGCAGAGCCTGGGGGCGGGGGGCTAGGACAAGCTTCTCCACCGCCCCTACTGAGCCGCCTTCCGCGCAGGCCTACACGGATGAGCTGGTGGAGCTGCACCGCAGGCTGATGGCCCTGCGGGAGCGCAACGTGCTGCAGCAGGTATCGGCCCTCCCTGAGCACCGGGTGGCGCAGTCCCGTGGGTGGGGTGCCCTGGCTGCATCCCCGAGCAGCCCTACCCCCCTGGGGGCCCGGCGGGGCGCGGTCTGGCCTGTCCTTTACACCCCCGGTCCCTGAAGCCGCCCTACCCCCGCCTTGCAGATCGTGAACCTGATCGAGGAGACTGGCCACTTCAACGTCACCAACACCACCTTCGACTTCGACCTCTTCTCCCTGGACGAGACCACCGTGCGCAAGCTGCAGAGCTACCTGGAGGCCGTGGCCACATGACCCTGGGCCGGGTGCTGGCCCCCCACCGCCGGGGTCCTGGGAGGCTGTGGCTGGGCCCCGCCTGCCCTCCTCTATGCCGACTCGCCTGCCCGCAGCACTGCCTTAGCGACCGCCCTGTCCTTGGCCCTCACAGCCAGCTGCACTTTCCTCTGCGGCTCCCCACCCGCCTCCCCAGCCCCTGGGGCCGAGCGGGGCTGGGCCGGCACTGCTGCTCCCAGCCACACAGAGCCGCCCCCCGGGCTCCCCTCGGTGAGCGGCTGCCATGGAGGGCCGCTGTGGGCCTTGCTCCCCAAAGGGGAGGAGACAGACGCAGCTGGGGGCCCCTGGCCTGGCCTCGGGACCAGCCCCTGCCCCGCAGTGGGCTGTGTGGTACGGTTTCGCTGCCCGGGTCTCTCTGAGCAGCCGGACCGACTGCTAAGGGCCGCCCCCAGGCTCCCCAAATGGTTCAGAACGTACCCCCGCCCACCCGGACCTCAGAAGGCCCCGCCCGTGCGTTGGAGCGTCATGCGTGTAGACCGAGCGCGGCCTCTCCGCTGGCTCCCGTGGGGGACTCCGTGCTGTATAGTTCTTCTATATTATATGTGTCGCACTCTGTGCAGAGCCGCGTCCGGGTGTGTGTGTCGGGGCAGCGGTGCTCCTGGGGGGTGGGCTGCGTACGGTGGGGCTTGTAGGTTAAGATATCTCCGCGGGTCTTGTCGAGGCGCACGGAGTCCTCCTCCTTTGCCGTTCCGAGGACGCCACCTCCTACCGGGGGCTCCCGGACCGGTGACACTACGTGGGGGTGGCAAGTCCTCAGGGAGCCGCGCGCTCCGCTCTGGGTGTCTACCAGGCGCCACCAGTCTCCAGGGACGGAGTCGACACCCCGGAGCTCATCCTCCTCCCATGGGACCCTCTTCCTTTTGTTGATCGAGTCTTCGAACTTCAAAAAAAAAAAACAAAAAAACCGAGCTTTTGCCAAATAAGACGGGATAGTTTGTGGAGTTTTCCGAGGCACATCGGACTCCGAGTCGACCCCTCGAGCGTGGGCCTCGGCCGCGCAGGCCAGGCCGCTTGGCTGGACTGGCCCCCCAGGCTGCCTTTCTCTCCGTGGCCAGCCGGCCCCCCACCGCCGTGACCCACGCAGGTGCCGAGCCTGAGACTCACTCCTTGTTCACCTGAGATCCTCCCAGGGCCGGACCGGCCCTCCCCGGCCCTCCCTTCCAGGGCCGGGGACTCTCATGGGGCCCGCCCACCTCGGGTGCGTTCCTGGGGACTGGAGGCCTGTCGCCTCTGCTTCCCCAGACCTTGATCCGAGGCTCCTCTAGCCTCCACCCCTGACTTCAGAGTCGTTTCAAGTCGTGGTGCCCTGACCAAGATGGGGGAGGAGAGCAGGGGCCCCGCGCGGGGCGCCTTCTCTCAGACCTGTGGTTAGATGGCTCCTCCCCACAGCTGTGAGTTCAGCCACGTGGGTGAGGGCTCCATCTTCCCCCCCTGAGGTCCCTAATCTGTCCCTGCTCTGATTCTGTCAGGCAGATCCTGAACACTCCTTGGGGTGACCCCTGTCTCCAAGGCTTCCCCCAGAGCCAGCTGTCTGGGGTACACCCCAGAACCCCTGGGGAAAGGCCTGAGATGTGTGGAGGAGACCTCCGGGGCTCCCGGCCGCCTGCTCTGCCTCTGTCTGGCCCCACTGTCTTCAGGTATCGGGAAGAGAGAGGCAGGCCCCGTGCCCCTCTGCCCTTCCAGGCAGGCTGGCAATACTCAGAGCGGAGGCCTTCCTGACCGCTCCCGAAACCCTGCGGATGTTGAACGGGAGGTGGCAGCTGCTCCGCTCTCCACGTACAGAGGCCGCCGAGGGCTCGGGCTCGGGCCCTGGTCCCTCTCCTTCACGAGGATCCCCGGGATCCACGCAGCGACGTGAACAGCCTTCCACTCAGCCGGAGGAGGGCTGGGCTCTCCTGCCCTCAGCGACCACGTCTGGCCCTTCCTGCTGCTTCCAAGGCGCCCGGAAGCACCGGCCCACGTCTCACTTACCTCCTCTGGCCGGAAGGCCTCACCGCTGTCCTCCAGAGCTGCTCTGGGCCAGGGCCGGCTCCGTGACCCCCCAATGGACATGCCGGGCAGCCAGGGCCCCGCCCCTACCCCCACTGCCCGGCGGCTGGGCCCAAGAGGGCTTTGGGGACGCTTCCATAGGAAGGGGCCCGGCACTTTGTGATTGCCGCGTGTTGTGTGTTACGCTGCCCGCCCCCAGTGCAAACCCCCGTGTTTTGCTCTCTCCTGAACAAAGTGTAAACCGACGCCGGAAAGCGAATGGTATCGAATACCTTTCTTTGCCCATAAGGGTTTTTACAAAGAATGTGTCTCACTAGGAACTAGGACACTTCGGCCGAGACCAACTCCTGGATAAAAGGAATAAGGAGAATTGTGTTTGTAACGAGTTACAGGATTGTTTCTGTCCTGGATTTTAAACTTTTTGTTAAATTGTGAAATTATGGAGGAGTTTTATAGAAAAAAAGTGAAATAAAGTCAGATGGGAAAGCAGACCTGGGCATCTGCGTGGTTCCTCCTGCTGAGTCGAGGGGTGGGGCACGAGGTGGCATGGGGCGCCCTGTCCTCGCTCTCCCAGTGCCTCCAGATCAGTGACCAGGGAGGGAGGGTCGGGGCCAAGCCTGGGGGGCGGGGAGTGGGTTGGAAAGCAATCCTGATTTCATAAGCGGCATGGTGGGTGGATGGATGGACGTGAGTGGGTGGAGTTGGATGGATAGATGTGGGCGGGTGGGTGGGTGGAGTGGGACGGATGAACGGATGGATGTGGGTGGCTGGGTGGGTGGATGGTCAGACAGATGAGTTGATGGATGCAGAGCAGGCGAATGGTTGGGTGGATGGATGGGCAGATGGACAGACAGAAACGTGAACAAAGACCTCCTTTGCCAGAAGCCCAGGTGTTCATGTGTCAGTTTACCTGTGGTTTTTCTCCAGCCTCGGTGGAGCTGGAGGTCCCGAGTGGACCTCTAGGAGACAGAGCTCTCGCTGCACCTGTCTGAGCAGATCTGTCCACTCGGGGCTCCAGCTCCACCCAGAGGAGCAGCAGTTCATTCCTGAGTGGCCCACTCCAGAAGCTGATGCCCTCTGGCCACCCTGCCTGCACTGGCAGCTGCTGATGGAGGTCACAGACAGAGATCTGCAGACTTGGGGGACAGTTGCAGATCTGAGCTTCTAAAGTAGCGTTACGGAGAGAGAGGGTCTAGAGTGGCCCACGCCAGAGTTCCTGGACCCCCATGACACAGTGGAAGGACTGTTTATGTGTAAAAATATTGTAGAGCTTTCACTAAGGGTTATCTTGCGGACCTGTCAGAACCACTGGATGAGGAGGCACTGCTGTCGCAATCCCCACTGACAGACGAGGAAACAGCCTCAAAGAGCTGACTTACCTAAGACGATACTAGCAAGCGTATTTCCACAACTCAGGCCAGGTGTGCGTGACATCGTGGCTGTTGTAGTCATGTGCCCACGCACCAGTGGTCTGGACCACTGATGGGCATCTTGGAGAGCTTTATAGAAAGATGCCCGTGGCCCGTGCTTGGCCCGTGGTTCTATAGCTCTAGAGCAAGACCCTCCAAAAGGATCCACAGGTAACTTTGAAACCTATGCATTTCACTGTAATAACTGTTTTAGCTGCATCCTACATGTTTCGAAATGTCATATTCTCATTCAAATTATTTTCTAATTCGCACCATAACTTCTTTGACCCCCTAGATTGTTCTAAAAGCTTCTTGCTTAATTTCCAAACGGTGCAGTGGCTCACGCCTGTAATCCTAGCACTCTGGGAGGCCGAGGCAGGAGGATTGTTCAAGGTCAGGAGTTCGAAACCAGCCTGAGCAAGAGCAAGACCCCGTCTCTACTAAAAATAGGAAGAAATTAATTGGCCAACTAAAAATATATAGAAAAAATTAGCCGGGCACGGTGGCACATGCCTGTAGTCCCAGCTACTCAGGAGGCTGAGGCAGGAGGATCGCTTGAGCCCGGGAGTTTGAGGTTGCTGTGGGCTAGGCTGACGCCAGGGCACTCTAGCCCAGGCAACAGAGTGAGACCCTGTCTCAAAAAAAAAAAAAAAAAAATTCCAAACAATTGGTAATTTTCTAATTTTATTCTAGTTGGGATCTCTTGTGGTCAGAGATCATTTAGTGATTTATTTCAATTCTTTGGAATTTGTTGAGACTGACTTCACGGCCTAGCATATAGTCTGTTTTGGTAAATGTTTCTTATATTTCTGAAAAGAGTATATTCTGTTGGATGTCATATTTTATAAGGGTCAGGCAAGTTAGTCTTCAAATATTCTATATCGTCTATTTTTTCCTTTAATTCTGCCCCATTTTGAAGTTACGATAGTATGTGTAAATTTATAATTGTGTTAGTTTCCTGGTAGATCAATCCTTTTTATTATAAATGTCCCTTTTTATTTCTGGCAGTACTTCTTGTCTTTAATCTACTTTGATAATACTACAGCAACTCTAGTTTTCTATTTGTCCCATCTCTTTTATTTTATTTTGTATGTTTTGAGAAAGAGTCTTGCTCTGTCACCCAGGCTAGAGTGCAGTGGCCTCATCATAGGCCTCATCATAGCTCACTGCAACCTCAAACTCCTGGGCTCAAGCGATCCTCCTGCCTCAGCTTCCCGAGTAGCTATGGTGCCACCACATCTAGCTAATTTTTCTATTTTTAGTAGAGACGGGGTGTCACTCTTGCTCAGGCTGGTCTTGAACTCCTGACCTCAAGCAATCCTCCCACCTCGGCCTCCCAGAGTGCTGGGATTACAGCCGTGAGCCACCGTGCCGGGCCAAATGTTAGTGTTTTTGATGACTAACATTTCCTTCCAGTTCTTTCTTAGAGTTTCCATCTCTCTGCTTAACATCACTCACCTGTTCTTGTGTGTTGCCTGCTTTTCCCATTAGCACTCTTAGCATATTAATCATTCTTATTTAAAATGCACAGTCTGATAATTCCAGAATCTCTGCCATATCTAAGCCCAGATGTGACACTTGCCCTGTCTCTCCAGACTGTGTTTCGTTTGTTTCCATTTAGCATGTCTTATAATTTTCGTCATTGTTGTTGAAAATCACACATGATAATACAGTTGGGTATTTCTCCAGGGAAATAGCTCTATTTCCTTGGGTGTCAGTTCTTCTAAGTACAGCCTCTGTCTTGTGATGTTTCTGTTCTGCTGCTTCCTTGTGTGCGTGACTTTTGTAGAATTCCCCTGAGTGTGCCCCAGGCTGGGGGCTGATTCCAGCCTGGGTGGGAGCCTTGCTGTGTGCCCCACACGCCCTGCTCTGCAAGTGTGTCTGTGGCATTATCTCTATACCTCTTCTACGGGTTGGGTGCCAGATGGGGTTTAACATGCGCCATTTGAACCAGGAGTCTGTCTCCCAAGTGGTTGTGGCGAATCCACTGTGTGAGCCCCTTGGGCCCACATGTCCCCTGACCCTATACGCAGGAGCTGGTCTCAGCCCTTCCCCTCCTTCATAGGCACCTCAGGGTGATTGCGGGCAGCTGGGCCATGTCCCTGGGCTGACGACAGGCCTGCCCGGGGAACCCCACGCTTCTCACTTATGAGAAGGTGTATATTTTTCAAAGA
Source organism: Lepilemur ruficaudatus (assembly GCA_963574885.1). Classification (NCBI taxonomy): domain Eukaryota; kingdom Metazoa; phylum Chordata; class Mammalia; order Primates; family Lepilemuridae; genus Lepilemur; species Lepilemur ruficaudatus. The sequence goes on from CAUYRT010046987.1 coordinate 10,505, forward strand.
AAGCCCAGAGCTTTGTCACGGCAGTTTTCCCAGAACCTTCCAGATGCTTCCAGAACCTTCACTATGAAACCAGGGTGAGGAGTCCTTTTAGCTCAGGCACTGTTGACACTTCGGTGCTATACAGTTCTTCCTGGCATGCCCGGGCATCCTGAACACTGCGGGGTGCTATGTAGCCCCCCGGCCTCCACCCGCTCCACGCTGGGGGCGTAGCTCCCTGGCTGCTCCCCAGACACAACAGCCGCAGGTGTCTCCAGACACCACCAGGCAAGCCCTGGGGGTAGACCTGCCCCCGGGTGAGAGCCAGTGCTTCAGTGAACCAATTTTATTTTTCAATTTAAAGCACCTGCCCAGGGAGAGGCATGCTGGTTTACAGCAGGTCCCCTCGCTAGGATTGGTTTCCCTCCCTCTAGGAGCTGGCTCCTTGACAAAGAGGGACACAGAGACTGGAGCCCACGCATGGGGCCCTTCCCCGGCTGCCGCTATTCATTCTGGTAGAACCTTTCGATCTCTGCTTGGTACATCTTGTTCACGACGCCCCGCTTCAGCTTCGTGGTCACCCCTGCAACAGAAGCAAGTCCAAGGTGGGGCCTTCCCACTGGCCACTCCTGGGAGGTCCGCACGTGGCGGCTGGCAGCCCCCGCCACCTGACAGGACGAGGCGTCAAGGCGTCAGAGGGCTGAGTCCGTTGTGGGCACGCAGGGGGCACGGGGCAGCGGGATGCTTTGGGCGGCCAGCAGAGGAGGACCGGGCGCTGGAAGCCCATCCCAGAGCGCCCTGAGAATTCCCACATAGGAGACCGCAGATGCCAGGCCAGGCACGGTGGCTCACGCCTGTAATCTTAGCACTCCGGAAGGCTGAGGCTGGACAATTGTTTGAGCCCAGGAGTTTGAGACCAGCCTGGGCAACATAGTGAGACCCCATCTCTATAAAAAAATTTTTTAAAAAATTAGCCAGGCATGGTGGCGCATGCCTGTAGTCCCAGCTACTCAGGAGGCTGAGGCAGGAGGATCACCTGAGACCAGGAGTTAGAGGTTGCAGTGAGCTACGATGATGCCACTGTGCTCTAGCCAGGGCGACAGAGCAAGTCTCTGTTTCAAAAAAAAGAAAAAAGACTTAAACATGTTTCGCTGAATGGTACAGACAAGACCACGTGGCCACGACCCGCCAACCCAAGCCACCCATGCTCAGCCTCACCCCAGGGCTGGCAGGATGCCAATGACCATTGGGGACCCCCTCACCAAGCTCCCCGGCACTGACGGAGAAGTCCGTGTCGAGGATGGCCCATTTGACAATCTTGGTGCTCTCTGATGTGGCTTCTCTGTTGACCATGTCGATGGCCTCACTGATGTACTCCACGATGATGGGGTCCTGGCTGTTGACGATGTCCGACAGCCTGGTGGAATGGCTCTTGAGGTGCCGGCAGAAAGCCACGGCCTCATTGGTCAGCGCGTCCCGAGGCTCTCCTGTCTCCAAGTTGACCTGGCACTGGGGACAGGGTCAGGTCGCTCCCAATCCACCTCTGCACACGCCACTCACACCACCCCCGAGGGCCAAGGAGGGCCCGTGGCCCCAAACCTCAGCATCTTTATCTTTCGACAGGACAGCAGCCCACCCAACCAGCTGACATGCCAGAGTGTCACGGGCCCAAGGACAGTCCCGAGGCACCTTCAGTGTGAGCAGGGCGCACAGGTACGGCATATCCTGGCCCACCAGGACCGCGTAATGCACGATGGGAATGAGCATCTTCACCTGCTCCTCGATGGGGCTCGGGTTGATCTTCTCCCCAGAACTGAGAGTGATAATATCTGTGTGCGGAAAGGGAGGAGGGTTTCGTCTCTGAAAAGCTACACCAAGTTGGCTGTCACGGAGGCCTGGGTGGGGGCTTGGGGTGGGGAAAACTGTCCCAAAAGAGCCCCAGCTTGCAAGGGGCCCTCTGCGTGCAGACATCAAAGATGCATCCCAGGCATACAAAGGACACCCCCCCCACTTCCTCCAAGCTGGATGTCAGCCCTCGTTTCAGACTTGTGCTGTGTGCAACCTGCATCACTGTCCATGGCAGCCCTGCCTTGCCTACCATTCATATTGCCCGTGATGTACAAGAAGTTATTAGCATCCAAGAAGCCCAGATCCCCCGTGTGCATCCAGCCCAGGGAGTCAGTCTTATTCTTCGTCGCTTCCATGTTGTTGAGATAACCCATGAAGATGTTCCGGCCCCAGATGCAGATGTCCCCGACGCCATCCTTATCTTCCTTATGCACCTTGGTGTGGGTGTCCAGGAGCGCCTTCCCGCAGCTGTGGGGAGTGGGCAGGAAGGGGGAGTGTTAGACATGGCGGATGCCATCCCTCACCATGGTAGGGACTCCCCTATGCCCTGCTCACAACCCCTCTTCCTCTTAGCCACAAAACCACTCAGATCCTAAGTCTTTTCTGTCTTCCTTTCGGCTCCTAGAGTCCCATGAATCCAAAGTGGGGGAATGAGCATCCTTTGGAGATAGAGAAGTAAAATAGGGTCTAGACCTGCAGAGTGGAAGGAAAGCAACTTGGCCCAGCCCAGCTCGGGGGCAAGCCTGAGGGGCACACGGAGGCTTCACACCCAGCCCCTGTCTCCCAGGAGCCGACAGAACAGCCCAGGGGACAAGGCAAGACATGGATAGGCCAGGTGTGGTGGCTCACACTTGTAATCCCAGGACTCTGGGAGGCTGAGGCAGGAGGATCGCTTGAGCCCAGGAATTCGAGACCAGCCTGGGCAACATAGCAAGACCCCATCTTTACACAAAAATAAAAAATCAGCCAGGCGTGGTGGTGGTGCCTGTAGTCCCAGGTACTTGGGAGGCTGAGGCAGGAGGATCGCTTGAGCCCAGGAGTTGGAGGCTGCAGTGAGCTGTGAGGACACCACTACTCTCCAGCCTGGGTGACAGAGTGAGACTCTAGCCTCAAAAAATAAACAAACAAACTCAAGGCACCTTTTGGATAGAAATGGTTGCTGTTGAAGGTTTCCAGGCAGGGAAGAGAAAACGGTTAATACAGTCCAGGCAAGAATGAGGGCTTCCACCACCCTGTTTCTCTCTTTGGAAACCAGAGGGCTGGTGGCTCAGCTTCTCCAAGCCTGAGGTTTCTACCAGGGTACCTGGACACCGTCCTCTGTGCTCTTTCTCCCCAGGCTGTCTGGAGACTTAGGGCAGCACTTGGGACACACAGTGCTATGGAGTGCATTGTATCCCATCCCCCAGGCTAGGTTGACGCTCTAACCGTTACCACTCACCCAAGGTGATGGTATTTGGAGGCGGGGCCTTTAGGAGGTAATTAGGATTAGACAGGTTCATGAGGGTGGGGCCCCCAGGATGCGATTAGTGCCTTTATAGGAAGAAACCTCAGAGAGCTTGCTCTGTCGACATTATGTGAGGGCACAGCAAAAAGGCGGCCGTCTGCAAAGCCAGGAGGAGAGCCCTCAGCAGGAACCAAACCATCTGGCACCTTGATCTTGGACTTCCAGCCTCCAGAACTGTAAGAAAATATATCTGCCCCCATGAACTAATCACGTCCCAAAGGGCCCACCTCCTAATACCATCATCACCTTGGGAGTTAAGATTTCACATTGAATTTTAGGGGGACATAACCATTCAGACCATAGCAGCCCCTGAACCCCCCTTAAAGAAGTTATTAATTTTTTTAGAGACAGGGTCTCACTCTGTCACTGAGACTGGAGTGCAGTGGTGCGATCACAGCTCACTGCAACCTCAAACTCCTGGGCTCAAGGGATCCTCCTGCCTCAGCCTCCCAAGTAGCTGAGACTACAGCTGTGGCCACCACACCTAGTTAATTTTTTTATTTTTGGTAAAGACGGGGTCTTGCTGTTGCTCAGGCTGCGATCCTCCCACCTTGGCCTCCCAGAGTGCTGGGATTACAGGCATGCGCTACGGTGCCTGGCCGTAAATTGTTTTAAGTTGCTAAGTTTGAAGGTGACTTTCACAAAACAATAGACACGCTCACATACAGTGGTTCTCACCTGAGATACCAGGGTGTCAAAAATGATTTGCCATTAGTAAGGATAACAGTTTGCAAGTCAAAATACGAATCAGAAAGGGCTTGAGCTCATCCCCCGTAGGTCCACTTGCCCTCTTGTCTTTGGACCTGAGCTCCTTGGTGGGGGACAGCCAAGCAGGGTGACAGCGTTCGCTAGGGACCGCACATGCCCTCGGGGCACCCAGGTAAGGAGAAGGGGCGGCCCGTCCCTCCGCCAGGACCCACCTGAGCAGCCGGAAGGCCCTGTGGCTGGATATGGAGTGGACGCCGGTGCTCTCGGTCAGGCCGTAGAACTCGAAGATGGGGATGTTGAGGCTGAGGAAGAAGTCCAGGGTTGCCCTGGGGAGCCCCAGCCCCATGTTGAAGAACTGCCGGCAGCGTTCCAGGCCGAAGAACTTCCTGGTCCGGTTGAAGGTCAGTGTCTTGGCCAGGCCAAAGCACAGGGGGACTTGCCTCTGCCTTGGGAAGCAGACACGGGGCAGCAGAGCTCGGCCTCGGGACTCCCCAGTCGGGCCCCCGCAGCCCCCGGCGTCCCAGCCTCACCCAAACATCTGCTTTGTGTTGGCCTTGAGCCCCAGCACCATGGCCCACTTGTCGATCTTCCTGCGCAACAGGGTGGAGCCCAGGTGTCTGGCCCTGAGGCTGTCGGACATCCAGTCCCAGATTCCGGGGATGCCGTAGAACGTGGTGGGCCTCACCTCCCGCAGCGTGTCAATCACAGAGCCCTGCGCAGGACGGGTCGGGGCGTCCTCAGCCACGTCCCCCCATAGCCCCCATAAGACCCGACAGAGCTGCCCATGGCGGCCCCCAGGTGTTTGACAACCCGGGCCAGGAGCCAGGTCATGAGTGATGCAGGGAGGTGGTTAAGGCAGCCACTGGAGGTCGGGCGGGGACCACCCTGCACAGGCGGACGTGGCAGAGACCCTGGCACCACTCAACCGCCTGTCTCTGTGGATCTGACAACTCTAGGGACCTCCCATGAGTGGAATCACACAGGATTTGTCCTTCTGTGTCTGGCCTCTCTCACTGAGCACAATGTCCTCAAGATCCATCTATATTGGAGCAGGTGTCAGAATCTCCTTCCTTTTCATGGCTAAGTAATATTCCGCCATACGGATGGACCCCATTGTGTTTATCCAGTCACCCGTTGGAGGACACTCACATGCTTTCAATGGCTCCATTTAGCGTCCTGTACTTGTAGTTTTCGAACTTGAGGAGGGGGTGGGGTTGGTGCCTCCCATTCCCCGTAACCTTAGCTCTCATCTGTTCCCTACTTTTCCCTTCTCAGATGGGGAAACTGAGGCCCAGAGATGGGGTAGGGCCAGCGGGAAGGGTGGGGTAAGGATTCCCAATGTGGACTGAGCCCCCCACTCAGGGCAGCCCCTCATCCACTGCCACCACCTCTCCTGTGCCCACCCGGCAGGGATCGGGGGGCGGGCTCCGTTCACCTTCAGAGCGTCAGGCTGGGCGAAGTAGAGCGCCCCGGCCACCAAGATGGAGACCCACATGTCGAAAATCTGAGACCTGATGTAGCTGAGCGGCAGGTAGCTCACCAAGATCTCTTGCCCCTCTGGCGGGCGCTTATAAGAAAGGCTCCGAACAGTGGCCGCCGTGGTCCAGGTGATCTGAAAGGCACCTTACCTGTCAGTCACCTGGGGGCCAACTCGCTTCAGTCCCCAGAAGCGGCCGCCCGAGCGGCTGGCTGGGGACAGAGCTGGGGACCCAGCCCTCTCTGGGTGGGACACTCACGTTGTCGTGGCTCAACATCACGGCTTTGGGGGGGCCCATGGCCGTCAGGCTGAAGACCAAGGTGCAGCACTGGTTGGGCTTCTGGGAGTCAATGACCCGGTCCAGGCTCTCGTCTGAGATCTCGTGAGCGAGGTCCAGGAAACGTTGCCACTGCAGAGAGGTCCCCCTCAACCCAGCGGCCTCGGCTCCAGGTGGGGGACTCTTGGAGCTCTTGGCCTCACCCGGCACAGAGCTTGCCCCTCAGCCCCCACCTGTCCTCTCCCTGGCCAGGGCGTACCGAGTACAGGTCCGTCTGCTCTGACCGGATCACCTCCTTGTACTGCACGATGCCTTTGATATGCTTCAAGGAGCCCTGGATCTGCAAGACACCAATGGGCTCAGCCAATGGGTTTGCAGGCACAAAGGCAGGTGACGCCCAAGCCCGCAACCATCACCACTATCCACTTCCAGAACATTCCATCCATCCCCCAAAAGGAAGCCTTGTACCCATTAGCAGTCATTCCCCTTCCCCAGCCCCAGGCAACCAGGAATCTGCTCTCTTTTTTGTGGATTTACATATTCTGATGATTTCCTGTAAGTAGAATCACAGCCTGTGGCCTTTTGTGTCTAGTTTATTTTACTGAGCAACTTTAGAAAATCCACTTGGAAGCCTGGATCAGAGCTTCATTCCCTTTTATAGCTGAATAACATTCCACGGCATGAAATAAACATTTTGCTCATTCATTCTTCCACCGATGAACATTCGGGTTGTTTCCACTTACGGGTGATTGTGAATAATGCTGCTATGAATATTTCTGTACCAGGATTTTGTTTGAATCCTGTTTTTACTTCTCTCTAGGAGTGTTACAGCTGGGTTCTGGGGTCACACTGTGTTTAACTTTTTGAGGAACCGCCAGACTGTTTTCCATGGTGGCTGCACCATGGTTCACAAATGTTCTAGTTTCTCTGCATCCTGAATAACAAGTGCTATTATCTGCCTCTTTGATTCTAGCCATCCTACCGTGTTTCAAGTGGGATCTCGTGGAAGTCTGGATTTGCATTTCCCTGGTGACGAATGACGTTGGATATCTTCTCCCGTGTTTATTGGCCATGTGGATATCTCCTTTGGAGACGTGTCTATGCAAGCCCTTTGTCCATTTTTAAGTTGGGTTGTTTGTCTTTTGGTGGTTTGTTCCCCAATTGTGTTTTAATCTAGTTGTCCAGACATAAAAATCTGGGAGATTTCACATTTATGTCCAGAGTTTTCTTGGAAAAGAAGTGACACAAAAACATTTGTAAAATATGACTCGAGCCAGGCATGGTGGCTCACGTCTGTAATCCCAGCACTCTGGGAGGCCGAGGTGGGAGGATCGCTTGAGGCCAGGAGTTCGAGACCGGCCTGAGCAAGAGCAAGACCTTGTCTCTATGAAAAATAGAAAAATTAGCTGGGCACAGTGGTGTGCGCCTGTAGTCCCAGCTACTCGGGAGGCTGAGGCAGGAGGATCGCTTAAGGCTAAGAGTTGGAGGCTGCAGTGAGCTACGATGATGCCACTCCACTCCAGCCTGGGTGACAGAGCAAGACCCTGTCTCAAAAAAAATATATATATATGTGATTCTGTGGCACCCTTGGGCATTGTGGGCTGGCTCTGACAGTGGCACATGGCGCTCATTCATGCATTCACCAGCTATTCAGTGAGCACCTACTGTGTGCTGAGCTCTGCTCTAGGTGCTGGAGACCCAGCAGTGAGCAACTCAGACAATCCTCCCTGCCTTTGTGGAGTTTATGTCCTTGGGAGTGGGCAGCTCAACAGACGATAATGCAAATAGATAAGCAAATGTTAGAATCAGCTAGCACAGGGTTCAGTGCGACAGAGAGAAATGAAAAGGGGAATCAGGATAGCTGGGGGGTGGGGTTGAAGGTGGCATTTTTAGAGAGGGTGCTCCAAGACATTCTTATGGGCATGATGACATTTAAGCAGAGACCAGAGGGAGGTGAGGGAGTGAGCTATGGAGGTACCTGGGGGAAGAGGGCACAGCCCGTACAAAGGCCCTGGGGCAGGACTGTGCCTTTGCCTACACCGTCCCCCTCCCCACCAGGCCCTCCTGGCTCCCAAAGGCTGGAGTGTCACTGACCTGCCTGACCTTCTGTAGCTGCTTGTCATTATCCACCACAAAGATGTCCATCTCCGCCTTTTCAGCAATGATCTGACAGACTTTGGGGGTGTTGGTGGACAACATGCCAACAGAGAAGCCTCTGGAAGCAGAATGCAGGAGGCAAGGGCTTGCTGGGTGAGTCCTTCAGGGAATCGCAAGCTGCCTGGGAGTCCCCGACACCCAACTCTATTTGAACAGGGGACTCAGGGACAGCCCCAACCTGGGCCCTGCCCTCATCAAGGGGTTCCCCAATGTTCTGCATGGGTGGAGGGAGGGCTTAGCACCAGACAGCCCTGATAAGTGGGGAAGGCTTTCTGGAGGAGGGGCTATGGGAGCTGGGCTTCACAGGATGTATATGAGTCCGCCAGCTAGAGAATGCCGGGAAGGGTAATCTGGGCTATGCTTAGGACTGGGCTGTTGACAAAACACCACTGAGCACAGATGCAAGTGGAGCTGTGGTCACAGCTCCCTGTCCTGGGGACTCTCCCATGACACCCTGACTGTCTGGAGAGAAGGTGGGCTTGTGGCCTCAATGCACTCTGGGGAGAGACCTACCCTGCCATGATGGCACCAATGCTGGCAATGGCCCACTCCTCCGAGTTCAGTCCCATGATGCCCACGCCATGGAAGCGCTCCAGACCCAGCTGGGGGGTGGGGAGGCCCTTGTGAGGCACCGAGAAGCTCGGCCACCTCCACCCCCAGCCTGCTCAGGAGCCTCATCCTTGGGCTCCCTTTTCTCTGTTGACCGTTTGTCCTTTTTTCCCCCCGCCTCTCCTGATAAAATCACCCACCCCGCTATTACGAGCTACCACATATGCATCCAGAGCAGAGCTTCCCAGCCCGGTGGCGATTCTGTCCCCCCGAGAAACTTGCCACCCCTGGAGACATTTCGGGTTGTCACAAATTGGAGGAGGGAATGCCAGTGGCGTCGACAGCAGCGATGCCACCAAGAAGGATCCAGCCGCAAAGGCCAACAGCTCCGAGATTGAGACATTCCAAGAAAATACACACAAACTGCCTGTCCGACATTTTTACACATAAATATTTTACCAAGTCAGGGCAATACTATCTAGGGCTGTGTTATGACAGCCTGACTTTAAGTATTCTCTGCAGCGTCAAATATGACCCCTCTATCCCGTTGTGTAGTATAGAGGTGTCATCATTTAACAATCCCCCTTATTGGTTGATACTCAGGTGGGTTCTGATTGTTGAGTTTTCCTTGTGTGCTTGTTTTGCTTTTATCAGACAAGATGTGGGGTGGCTCAAACTCCGCCTACGCACGTGGTTATTTGTGCCCATGTCTGGATCAATGCGACCCTTCGAGACGGCACCACTTGCTCCTTGTGGCAGAAGAGGCGAGCCCATCAGATCCAGGCTCTTGGGTACAACGCCCCACCCCTTGTTTCTCTTCTAACACAGCCCACATGGGATTAGTGATGTTACCCTCCACCCCCAACCCTGCTTCCCCCCTCCACAGTCTCAGTCAATGGCAGCTCCGTCCTTCAAATTGCACGGGCTAGAAACCTTGGTTAGTCTCATTTTCTGAGACACCCAGGAAACCCCATGAGCTCTGCCTTCAGAATCACTTCTCACCCCGCTCTCCTACTACCACCTTGGTGCAATATTTTCATCTCAGTCTCAACTGATCTGTTTCTATCCAGTATGTCTTCTCTGAATCAGCCACCAGAGGGCACCTGAGTCAGGTCCAGTCTCTCCTCTGCCCAGAGCCCTCCATGGCTCCCACCTACCTCAGGGTGGGGAGGGGGGAAAGCCCAAGTCCTCCCTGCAGCCCACAAGGCCCTGCATGACCTGCCTCATCTCCTCCCCATCTTCCCGCCCTCCCTCCCTCCCCCTCCTCACTCTGCTCCAGCCACTCGGGCCTCCTCGCTGTGGCTCCAACATGCCAGGCATGATTCTGCCTCAGGGCCTTTGTACAGGCTGTGCCCTTGACCTGGAACACCCCTCCCCTAGATCTCCCTATGACTCCCTCCCTCACCTTGTTGAAATCTTTGTTGAAATGTCAGCCTCTCAGCAAGGTTCTCCATTGCCACCATATTTTAAAATTTTAACCCCCACCCCTGGCTCTCTCTGTCAACCCTCTTCCCCGCCTTAAGTTCCTCTGGGCTACTGACCACTGTCTACCTACTGCCTGATTGACTTACTATGTTGACTTAGGCAAGTCTCTTGCGGTCTCTTATCTGCTTTCCTAATCTGCAAAATGGGCATTCATTCATTCATTCAACAAACACCAGAGGGCTGGTGCTCCACTAGAACAAGGCAGTCTGGCTTCCTGACCTCATGGCACTGAACAATTAAACAAAGAAACGACCATGGTACCAGGCGGCAGTGCAGGAGGGGCACAGAATGTTAAAAGAGGGGGAGGAGGAAGGTTTGGGGAGCGCAGTCAGGAAAGACTGTTCTAAGAAATGCTGCTGGGGGAGAGACACAATCATGACCACCGTTGTAGCAACAGCTAATGCTCATGCGGTGCTTCAAGTGTGCCAGAGCCACTTACTGTGCCTCAACTCGCTGAATCCATGCAGCAAACCTGTGTGCTAGGTGCTATTTTTACATAATTAAAAAGTTAATATAATATGCTTTACATTAAAATTTTATAGATTTACATATTTTAATAGAAACTTTTATATGAAATTTTAAAGTATAAAATTCACATATATTGGATGTATTTTACATATACACACATAAAATGTATATTTTAAATGTACACAATATGTTTAAAGATACATATTTCATATACAAAAATCTCCATTTTATATATGGGGAAACTGAGGCACGGAGCAGCACAATAATTTGTGCAAGAACACGCAGCTAATGGCTGGGCTGGGATTCAAACTGACGTCATAAGCCTCCAGCTTTTTAAAAATTTTCTTTTCTTTCTTAAACTGTGGTATACGAAAACTCTAGTTTTTGATCACTGGCTTCCAAACAGCCTCGGAGAACGCGGGAAGAAAGTAACGCTGCGCAGGCGCAGGAACGCAGGCGCAGGAGAGAGCGTGGGGGGCAGGGCCTGGAGCTGCGAGCCGAAAGGGAGACCAACACAAGCGTAGGAGAGGGCGGGATTTCAGAGCGGTGCGCAGGCGCAGAAGCAGGGAAGAGTCGCGTGTCGCGCAAGCGCACGAAGGGGCAAGAGGTGCGCACAGCGCCTCGCGGTACCTTGAGGAAGGCTTTGGCGGCCTGCCGGCATTGCTCGTAGTACTCGATGTAGGTGAGCAGGTGCCAGGTGTTGTTGTGCTTGGAGCCGAGCGCGATGTAGTTGGTGTACCTGATGGCCGCATCCATGACCATGTCGTGCACGGTGAGTGGCGTCTGGTTGTCGAACGCGTCCTCGCGCCGCCGTATCCGCACCTCGCCGCTGCGCCGCGACGTCCAGTAGCTGGGGCCTGAGGGCAGGCGGGACCCGGGCGGGCGGAGTGGGAGGGGAAGAGCGGGGGAGGGATAGGGAGAGCAGAAAAGCATTCACAGCCAGGTGAAGGGTCAGAGCCGCTGGCCTAGAGAAGGTTCAGGAGGAAACCTTCCAGCAAGCGCACAGCTCAGCTACCGACCCAGGGTCCCTCCCGTGAGCCCCCTTCCAGGGACCAGGCACCTGCTGACCACCTGCCACCCCGTGCGTGCAGGCCAGCGTCCTGGCAGAGGGACAGTGCCCTCCCCCAGGATCCCTCAGTGGAGACTTTTCTAAAGGGACATCCCAGTCCTGCCTGAGCCACTCGTGGCCAGACCCCCACCCTCAAAGTGGTTTCTGCGAGAACACCGCCAGCCTCGCCCAGGGCCCAAGGAGCCTCTACCTGTGGTGGTTTCTAAGTGCTCAGAACTCTTCTGAGCACTCCGAGCCTTTTTCGAGGGCATGGTGCCCACAGTATCTTTATTTCCCTTCTCACTGTCTGGGGGGCATCCAGTTTGCTGGAGCTGGACAGACGGATATTCAAACAATTACAGGGGGTAGAGGGCTGGGAGCATCTAGCTGGGAGGCACGGGGTTCCCACCTAGTCATGGGGATGGCCTGGGAAGGCGGCTCTGAACAAGGGATAGAAGTTGACCAGGGAAAGAAGGGAGGGAGAAGCATAGAAGGAAATGAAACAAGAAGGGTGTTAGTAAAGAATTGTTTTCTGGGCCGGGCGCGGTGGCTCACGCCTGTAATCCTAGCACTCTGAGAGGCCAGGTGGGAGGATCGCTTGAGCTCAGGAGTTCGAGACCAGCCTGAGCAAGAGCGAGACCCCGTCTCTCCTAAAAATAGAAAATTTAGCCAGGTATGGTGGTGAGCCCCTGTAGTCCCAGCTCCTTGGGAGGCTGAGGCAGGAGGATCACTTCATCCCAGGAGTTTGAGGTTGCTGTGAACTAGGCTGATGCCACGGCACTCTAGCCCAGGCAACAGAGCAAGAGTCTGTCTCAAAAAAAAAAAAAAAGAATTGTTTTCTGGTACTTTCCATGCCCGTCCCCCACCAGGTGTGCAGCCTGGTTCATCCCTGGGAGGAGCTGAAATATCTGGGCCCCACACACACCCCATTCCTCCCACCCACAACACATTTTCACCCCTCTCCGTCACTAGGAGGACAGTGCCCAGTCCTAGCTCCAGCTTCTTTTTATCAGCTTTGTCACTACTGCCATTCTAGCCACAGGGGGACAGTGGTCTCCAGACTGGACATCCACAGTGTTCTTGCCCATGACCAGCTCTTGTGACATCATTGGATTCTGCAGCCCGGAGTCATCATGGGGACACAGCCCTCTGTCCCTTTGAGGAAGCTTGTTTTGGAGGAAAGGAGGGGGTCCACCCAAGAAGGCTGTTCACTGACCCCACAAACCAGCAGTTTTCAAGGTGACGGTCCCCAGGGAGTTGCTGGGGGCAAAGTCTTGGGATTAAATCTGGCAGCTGGAGGGACTCCAGAGTCACTGCATTGTTGGCTTTGAATGACAGTTCACAAGGGAACCTGAAGAGTTTTGGGGCAGAGGAGGCAGATGAAGGTGTGGCCTCACAGAGGCCAAGGAAGCAGAGCCCTGGGCTCCCAAAAGGTCAAGTTAGAGAAGGACTTTGAGTCACTGTGCCTGAGGGTTTATGAACTCCTTTGCCCCCCAGGCATGGTCTGTTCATAGAATAAATAGTCTCCCAAATGTGTCTATAGTGACATTTTCAAATATCGTTGGATGTTGCTGAGATTGACAAACTAAGAAATCATTTGAAAGCCTTTCTGGTTCTTGAAAAAAAAAATACATAGAATGCCCATATTATCCAGCAGTTCCACTTCTTCGTATATGCCCAAAAGAACTGAGAGCAGGGGGTTGAAGAGATACTAATATTTGTACACCCATGTTCATAGCAGTGTGATTCACAGTAGCCAAAAGGTGGAAGCAACTCAAGTGCCCAGGCCCGTTGATGGATGGATAAATATAATGTGGGAGATACATATGAGATAGAATATTCTGCCTGAAAAAGGAAGGACATTCTAACACATGCTACAACATGGACGAACCTTGGCTGGGCGTGGTGGCGCACACCTGTAATCCTAGCACTCTGGGAGGCTGAGGTGGGTGGATCGCTCAAGGTCACCAGGAGTTCGAAACCAGCCTGAGCAAGAGTGAGACCTTGTCTCTACTAAAAATAGAAAGAAATTAATTGGCCAACTAAAAATATATAGAAAAAAATTAGCCAGGCATGGTGTCACATGCCTGTAGTCCCAGCTACTCAGGAGACTGAGGCAGAAGGATCCCTTGAGCCCAGGAGTTTGAGGTTGCTGTGAGCTAGG
>CAUYRT010046988.1:0-16937 GCA_963574885.1 Lepilemur ruficaudatus
CCATCAAATTGGTACTGACTAACACTATGGTGCTCAAATAGTGGTGGTGTTCACTAGGGATTCAGGGGGTGGGGGGTAGACCCACATCTGAGAGATGTGGTGAGCACTGTGAAGGGGAGGGGCATGCTTGAAATGTATTTGGGAATGGATATTAGGTGTCTCAATAGGGGGTAGGAAATCCTCTAAAACTGATTTATGTGAATAGCTGTACAATTTGGTAAATTTGCTAATAATCATTTAATTGTACACTTAAAATGGAGTAAAGACATGATATGTAAATTACACTTCAATAAAGAATAAAAATTAAAAGAAATTCATCTTAAATATATTTTTATACACCATTTCTATAGGTTTTTAGTTGGGCAAAAGGAAAAGCAGTCATTGCTAACTTAAATGAGCATGAAAATAGATGTCTTTCTCCAGGTTTTATAATATGTTTCATTGTTATTATTAGATAAAAATACATTTTCCAAGTGATTAGTAGAAATATGATCTATATAGGTAAAAGAAAATTCCTGGAAGCCTCAAGGTTTTTAGAATTTCACTGATTATAAGGTTAAGAAAAATTATTTTTATGATTATAAAAATTATTCATTATCACAGAACTTTTGATAAAGAATTTTTTATATTGCCTCTGTTTGATATGATCACACTATATTATATCTCATTGCAATCTAACCCTTAAACTCTGCAACTGAATACTGATAAAATAATACACAACCAGACACTCAGCTTTACTGCATATTTCATAGATTTATAAGTGTCTTGTGAAATATATAATGTTAACTAATATTTAAGATATTTCCATAAAATTACTTATTGCTTTCTTATTTAGATTAGTCACCAGTAAAAATGTCAGCAGAAAGAACATAAAGACTGTAGATACATATATATGAAATTCACTATTTTGATATTAAAATAATACATCATTAAATCCACATCTATAAATGTTGAAAAGAAATCTTATCTCTATATGTGTATAACAATGCTATATATTGGCACTTTTTAAAAGCCACTTTTTCATAAAAGTAGAAATGCTGCAAATAATTCTTTTTAAGTTTATATTGTCTTTGGATATAACTGATTTGGCATTAACTTATAACAGAAAAAAAGGTGACTATGCCCTCTAAGCTAATGAAGTGGTATTTCTAACATTTATGTCACGAAAAGCTCTAGGCCTTATCCTGAACTTTTCAACTCTCATATACATGTTGACTAAGATGATATATACATATAGTTTCTGAGATATCTGCTGTGCACATTTGATCTATACCAAGGAGAAATTCTCAAAAAGAATAGCCAACTGCTTAACAATACTAAACACATTTGTTTAATGTGATTTATTGAGTAATGTCTTAATAAAACTTGCATTTCAATAACAGTTGTCATGCAAAATGTTCTCTTTAAAATGAATACAATAGCAGATTTTATTTTTCCTTAATTTCTGAGAAATTATCAGGCTAATTGCAATTTGGGAAAATACCCAAAGAAAGTAGTGGATGGATTGTTAACAAAAAATCTAAATATATTAACAAATATGCTATAATACGTGATATGAGTAATTTGTTACTTAAATATTCATGTTCTCCAGTGTTGTCATTTGACATGTTTTATATTGCTCTTGACATTAGAAATTTTATGATTAACGTGATCAATGTTAGGCAAGCATTACTGAGTAGAAACAACATTCTAAGTATAACTACTGGCTGTGGAATCTCACTGCCATAATAGTTATGATATGTTTATATATGTAAGACCTCTTTTATAAAACTGAAAACTATTAGGTTTCTAATGGGTGCTGAAAAAGTTAACTGTTGAAACATTCTGAGGTTGAACACCATAAAGTGTGCAAAATTTTTCTTAGTTTATTGGATGGTTTGGTGCCAAAACCCAGGACCTGTTCCAGCCACATTAAGTTCATCTGTAAGAGTACAAAGTATGAAGTGTGAAGTCATGAAGATTTTATTTAACTGGGCTGTTATTTAACTGGATTGTTAATACCAATGGAGCTTGACAAAGTGAGCAGGGCAAAGGTTAACGCAATGGATTTATCATAATTGCTGACCAATGAATTAAAGTTGAGTAGAAGAAGAAAGTTAGGACATGAGTGGAGTGAAAAGCATTGGAAAAAATGGTAGATCCTGGTAGGTCTGAAATAAATGAAGAGTTATTGCACAATTGTGAGTGAGCTCTCAGAGAGGACAATACTTAAGATTACGGAGGGTTTCAACTATTAGTAATAGCAAAATCTAGGGTGTGACAATTTAAGAGTGTGTGTGTGTTGTAAAGAATTATCGAATTTTGTGTCCTATTATTCCCAAGTAGAAATATTGTTTGTTCCAGTAAAACTAAATTGTTTTTCTTTTGTCATCCAATGATCACACTCTCCTTTCACTCCTTACTCAGAGCTTCTTGCTCTCTCCACATTGTAGAACTATGTTAGTTTTTCATCTCCTTCAGGAGCAATTTCTTGGTGCTACCTCTCATTTCTCATCAGTTACATTATCTAATGTTAATATAAAACTTTGTAAGTTTCAAAGGAATTTCCTTATGAATAGAACCATTACCTATATTTATGAAATTATTACTGTTATAGATATCAAATACTTATCAGCAAGGTCATATTAACAAGTATATGAAACATGTGTGTAAGCATTAAGCGTACACAAATAAGTATAATTTATTTCTGAATAAATGAATTAATAAAATAATAAATACATGACTGAATACAAGAAACAATGAAAGTCATTTTTTCTTCCAAAATTCTCTAGATAGCAATAAGAGACCCAGAGCATTGGATTGAATGGATGATTGATTGCATGAAGTTTGTTATTTTATTAATAGTACTTTTTACATAATCATTTGGCTTTTATGTAGTAAATTGACACAGGATATAGAAGACTTGAGTTGATACCTAGCTTTATTGTTTAATAGCTGGTAGACTTCCAAAATGCCATATAACTCGGGTGGGCATTAATCCCTCTGTTCTTAAAAAAGTGCATTACTGCTCATTGTAATGGCAAACTTGAGCACCAAATTAAAAATGTTTGTATTCTGGTACCATGTTTGTATTCTGGTACTGTGTAATCTTGTGCAGTCTTTTTGAAACTCTCTTTTCTCATGCATTCTTGTTAATTGTACTAGTATTGTGATTATTACGCAGTTAAAATAAAAAATGTGAAGACATCTTTTACATTATAATACTCTAAAGAAAGATTAAATGTTCTCATAATCTTATTTTATTAATGTAGAGTGAATTAATGCTTTCATTCTCTGGTGCCTATGTTAAATACTCTCATTTATCCTTTTAAATATCCAAATATCACACACCAACCTAAACCATATTGAATTAATGTTGTTAATTAATATCCAAAAATGCTAATAAACAAATACATAGATATTATTTATCATCATGTTCACTTACTAATATTTTGCTTGTTAATATTCACCAGTTTTAAAATTGTTGTTTCCTATTGTATTACACAAAACTTCCTTTGTGTTTCATGACTTTGCTAACATACATTATGTATTCCTTTCTTTTTTTGTACTTATTAATGGTTTACTTCATTCCCATGACATAAAAATATATTAGCAGCATTATTTATTATTTAATTATAACCTCCATTATATTACATTGTTGCTATTTTTTAGTTGAGAAGATTTTTTAAAGACTCTGTAGAAATAATCTTACCATATCTATATCACAGAGCACTTTAATTATTTATTTGGAAGAGAGCAAGTTAATATAGTTGACTCCACTGCTGGTGGTCTAGGGGCAAAGAGTTGGAAATACAGATTCTACATCATGGAAATTGCAACACCTACTGCCCTAAATAGAATTCAGAATTACACAATAGTGAGGTCATAAAGAACCGATATGTTGCAATAGACTCAAGATATCCAGATACTTCACTTAAAAGGGTTATTAATTTTTTATTTGCTTAATAATCCTAAGCAATGACTATGGGTTAGATATTTAGCTGAATTTTCCATTAATAAATTGGTTTAATCCAGGAGTTCTACTCCTAATTACTAAAATATATATAGAACAACTAATACAATATGATATGATTAGGTCTATAACACATAGATGAAGAAATTATTGGAAAATGTGAGTATGGAAATAAACCTGGAAGATTTTAGAAACATTTCACATTTAATAGAAAATTAATATTTAACTAGGTCTTGCAGGAAGAGGAGATTCGAAGGCCTTTTTCGCACAATAGCAAAGGCAAGTACAAATTCAGGAAGTACACATTCTTGAATGTTGCAACATTCTGATTGACAGGTTCTGAAAATGACCATTTATACGGTTAGCACCATCTCAGTGCTATTGCCATGTAGTAAGGATGATTGAGGGATATTTTGTCTTTGTAAAGATACAATACTGGTGTTTTTAGAAAGGAAGCATTGCTGTTATGTAGAAAAAAATACCAAACCTTTAAGCATTAAATTAAATTTAATTAATGTGTTTTAGTGCATTTTGAAATTAGTACTTTTGTTTAAGTAGATGTTCATTTGAGAAATTTGTAATATCCCTGCCTCTCTTTAAAACTCTACGTCAGAAGACAACAGTATTCCATACTATGAACAGCAGAATCTATGAAGTAAAAAAACTTGGAATAAGGTCCCAGCTTCACCCTGCAATAACTGAATTGTTAAACTTCTCTGGGCCAAAAGTTTCCCATCAATAAAATAAAGTTTGACAGAAGGAACATCTATCCCTCACCTGCACATAGACATAGAAGGTGAAATGCAGCAATTAGGGAATAATAAATAATAAGCCTTATAGGAACTCCTAAAGATGATGTCATTGTTTGGTTTTTCTTTTACAGGGAAAATCTCTCTTATTTTTTTAAAATATAAGGAAGACCTTCACTGGACATAAGAATTACAAGCTCACTTGTAAATTTGCTCTAATACCAAACTATTATCATTTAAATAATGTTTTCTAAAAAACTCATATTAATCACATTTCATTTTTAAGTGCTTTGAGCTCCTTTTGTACGTGTATTTGTATACTCTGATATGAAAGTTATTAATATTCCACAAATACTCAATTAGACATGATTTATTTCTATTTCTTTTGCTATGCAAGTATGTTACATTTTGTTTCTGCTGTTTCTTCCATATGAGTCTTTGGGCAGTGCTGGGGTAGAACATTTGATTTATTATTTGTCAATGTTCTGCTGTGTCTACTTGGAAAATATTATTTTCTCTTTGTGTTCCAGTAATTGAGCAGAAACGTTCTCAGTGTCACATTTCCTCCCTTTGATGGTAGTTCTGATATTGACTAGATCTGAAGGAGAGGATGCAGTTATGGGAATTGGTTCTGTGGGCCAGCATCTGCTCAGAGCCCTAGAACTGGCATGATGCTCCCTGTACTATATGTTAACATGCCCAATATTGGTGTTGACTGCATTTATTACAACAGGGACTCACAAAAATAAAGGGACTTTAAAAAATCAGTCTATGACATGTATATGTTAATACAGACGTACTCAAACATTGATTTTTTGCTTCTAGTTGCAAAATATGAATTCTATTATAGTTGTTCTAACATTAGAAGTTCAAATATAATTAACAACATTCTGGGGTTGCTATATTTTCAAATTTCATCTTATTGCCCTCCAAATTTTTATTTCGAATTTTATATTTTACTCTAAAAATTAAATAGATATAAGGAAAGATTGGAAAATACTGTATGTGCAATACAAGAAGACTTCTAAATTTAGAAGACTACAAAATTATGAATTTGAGAAATTACTTCTACAGTGAACCCATACATTTTCTGGTCAGTATCCATATGATGACTTTCTTATGGAGCATGAAAAGGAAGGCTGCATTTATTAAAGCCTTTTCCCCCTGTATCGTGTTCTGTTTTAAACTTTAGCCATACAGAATAACATCTGTTGAGGAAGATATTTATTTTTCTTAGATTCTGGTTTTAAGTTATAATTAATTTATCCCATAAGACACCATTTTATAAGATACAGATAAATACTATTCACTATGGCTCAAATTACAAAATTTCAACTGTAAGAATTTGTTGAAAATTTCAGTACTGTAACTTTCACTTACAGTTAGTATGTGGAAATGAGAAGAAACTCTTGTTCCACCCTAATTCCAAGAACAGGAAAAGCTAAGCATTCTTTTTTTTTTTTATTATTGCAACATATTATGGGGGTACAAATGTTAAGGTTACGTAAGCATTCTTTAAAAAATCATACATTTGACTGTTTGTTTAACCCACCAAAGCTGTGTCAGCAAAAACATACGATAGTAGCATTCATCGCGTGACGGGCAGGTGGGAGGGGGAGGAGGAATGGGTATATTCACATCTTATGGGTGCGGTGCCCCCTGTCTGGGGGATGGACAGCTTGTAGCTCTTACTCAGGCGGGCCAAAGGCAATATATGCAACCCCAACATTTGCACCCCCGTAATATTCTGAAATAACATATATATATGTAAATAATTAATTAATTAATTTAAAAACAACCTAGATGAACTATGAAGCAAAAAGCGATGAGCCTTTCTTAGGCTAGAGGCGAGTCATGAGTGAGTCGGCTCCCGGTGAATAAGAACCATGGAGTAGACAAGAGTCAGAACTGGCAACTCTTGGCACAAACACGTGGCTGGAGAGGGAGGTGGGAGCCCAGAAATGCTCCAGCTGCGCGGTCCGTCTCCACCTACGCCCAGATCTTTGCACTGGCCTCTCCAGCGCACAGGGGCAACGTTCTAACGTTGAGGGCAGCGCGGCAGAGCGCAGGGCAAGCGCAAGGCAACACCTTGCGGAGGCTGCACATGGGGCCAGAGCGCCGCTGGCAATCTCCTTGACGCCCTCCTGCTTTCACTGGGTTCAAAGAAGCCACTACTCAAGGACAGAGCAGAAAAAAAGACTTTTTCAAGGCACACAAAACCAGGGAAAGAACTAGAGGGCGAAGAGAGTTCCCCACCAATTCAAAAAACTGAAAGCCTGGCTTTAAAGCAGAAAATATTCCAAATGATTTGGAAAGTTAGTGGCTGGGCGGTGCATCTCAATGATATCTCTAGAGTGTTTCTGATGCTTGCAGACACCTGCACTGGAATGATTATCGAAGCACAATTCACAATGGCAAAGATCTGGAATCAACGTAAGAGCCCATCAGTTCACTAGTGGATTAACAAAATGTGGTGTATATACATACACCATGGAGTACTACTGAGCCATAAAAGGGAATGAATTAATGTCTTTTGTAGCAATTTGAATGGAACTGGAGACCATTATCCTAAGTGAAATATCCCAAGAATGGAAAAACAAACACCACATGCACTCTCTAATAATTTGGAATGAACGGATGGGCATACATGGGCACAGAGGGAAGTAAAAATCATTGGAAATCAAGAAGGAAGGAGAGAAAGGGTAAAAACCTACCTAATAGGTACAATGAACACCATTCGGGTGATGGGCACACCTACAGCCCTGAGTAAAGGATTATAAAAGCTATCCATGTAACAAAAACATTTGTACTCCCTCAATATTTTGAAATAAAAAAGAAAACAGAAAAAGGGGGAAAAAAGGAATGTCCTGATTCCTTCTTTAAAATAGTGGAGCTGTAAGTATATTGAATCTAATCATGCCACAAACGTCAGGACTAGCTTATGCAGAGAACAGATTCACTCAGCTCTACACATTAAGGAGCCAACAGGAGGAGTGGTGTGACCTTTTGTGGTATGAATATCATATATGTCCTACTTTATATACTTTTATATTTATGCACATATACTATTCTCTTTATGAAAACGTCTGCCCACATTAATAAAAACAAATTGCTGGACATATGAAAAGTGGAGCGATAGGAGAAATAGCTAATATAATAGAAATAGACTCAGAGAAAACTCAGATACTAAGATAATGAGACAAACAGTTTAAAGAAACAATAATAAATATATTAAAGCATCTGGTGTAAAGGATGGACAACATGTTTGACCCCTCAGGAAATTTAAGCAATGAGATAACATTGACTTTTTAAAAAGTACCAAAGGAAAGGTTAGAAGTAAAAAAAATAGACATCGAAGTTAGAAATTCACTTGATGAGCTTAATAGCTGTATATAAGACACATGAACTATAAAAACACAAATATAAAGTAAAAATAAAAAAATGAGTGTAAAATGTAGGTGTGAAAATATTAATATCAAAGTAAACTCCCAGGTAAGAAGCATCAGTAGAAATAAAAATATATTGCATAACAATAATGAGCAAATTCATCAAGAAGGTATTGCAAGTCTAAATGTGATAAATCTAATAACAGTTCAAAATTTCTAGGACTGAAAAAAGAAACGGACACACTATGATCATAATTTGGTATCCAAGGGAAAGATAATGAGTAAGAGATATTGATAGAAAGAGACAGACAGAGAGAGTACAAATCACCAATATTAAGGATAAAGGTTTAAACATTAGTTCATATCCTAAAAATAAGAAAATACTATGAGTAATTTATGCCAACAAATTTAGCAACTTGGATGGAATGCAAAAATTACTTGAAAGTACAACTTACCAAAACTAAAACAAAAGGAATATAAAATTTTTGACAGCAATATATATGTTAATGAAACTAATCAGTACTAAAAATATCTTCTCACAAGTGAAATTGCAAGCACAGATGGTTGGATCTATCAATTAGATTAAACATTTAATGAATAAGTAATACTAATCTAATATAAACCTTACATAGATTATTTCAGAAAAGAGAACATTTTCCAGAACACCTTAAAGTCCAGGATAAATTTGATAGCAACTAAATTTGATAGAATTTAGTACAAAAAAAGGCAAGAAAACACCAAATATTTATACTGTGTTGCCAGTGCCTTTTGGGGGAATAAATACAGTTATTTCAAATGATTTTTTCTTTAGGTATCATCATTTAATATTTCATATTCAAACTATTGTTAGTTTAAATGTATTAAACGAAATGAACCTAAGCAGTACATAGCACAGCTTTAAGAAGATAACACTTGAAAGAAAAACTTACATTTTAGTTTTTTACTCTTTCTATCTACGCAGTAGTATTTAAGAAATGAAAGCACTTTACAAATTATAAAAGATCATGCAATGTAAATACTAATTGCAGAATAGAATTGTTTTGTCTATGAGCACTACCTTACCCCACCAAATTAATTGCTTTGGGAAGTGACACAGTAATAAAAAATAAATGTACCACATTACCTAATATACGTATAGCTAGCATATTCAACAGAAGACACTTAACAAAGTTTAAAACCTCTTCATTATTTTCATTGTTCCTGTGTATACCGAAGGCTTTCTACAAGGCCGGAGTCCTCCCCTAACCCCTTGTTTCAATCTCTATTAAAAGTGTTTACTGCAACTTTACTGAACTTTTCCCTCTTTTAAAATTTCAAGATCATCTCTTTCTGTATACCTATGTCTGGACACAGCATTGCCCTACTTTCCTAAAATAATTTCACTCTGCAAATCCAACAGAACACCTGGGCGGCACGGTTAGGACACATTTGTGCTATTTAGAGCAGGTGCACTGTACTCAGCGTGTCTCCAAAAGGACAAACCAACTGCAATGTCTTAGCAGAAGAAGAAATAATAACACTATTTCTAAAGAGCAAACAAGACCAGAGAGCAATGGTTTGTGTCTGCTCAAATCCAGCAGCTTAACATTTCCCAATTTCATATTTATTATTGATTGCCCCCAGTGGTTTTTAAAAATATCATTAATCTCTCATGTAAAAAAAAAATTGAAATTACTTTATACAAATTGCATAGCTTAAAACAATGTTAGTAGGAATCCAGGAGCAGCTGGGAGGAAGTTCAAATGCAGGTCAGCATGCAGCCTAACTGAGCTAAGATTTCTTCATCTTTGCCTAAATTAGAAGAGCATTAAAAATCAATGTACTGTGATGTGAAATGGCAGTTCTGAGTCTTGTACACAAACGATGTGCAGAAATGTGGACAGGGTGTTGCCTTACAGATATGATGTATTCTGAAAGCCCTGACAAAGGCTTGCAAAAATAAAACACGAAGGGTTCAAGGCTCTCGGCCCCCTCCCTCAAAGCCTCAGATGAGCTAAGTGGATAATAAAATGTCCCTTTATTGAACTCAATATAGGTTATAAAATTTATATGGTTTGTAAAGTGGTACTTTATATACGATAACTCATCTGATAAAGACTGGAGGAGAGACAGAATGAGACAGAATACAAGAGAGACAGAAAAAGAGAACAATTAGTAATTCTGATATGTCAAGTAACGGCTGAAGGAATCACTTCTGATGCCTTATTTTGTCCATCTGCTATATCACTCTGTTTATATGTTTTCTCAATTGTTAACATTTTTTATATTTTATTGCAGTAAAGCTAACTATTAAGGAGTAAAATCATTCTATCTGACCCCAGTTTCATATTAATTTTGCTGTGTGTGTCTAAATGATGCAGATAGGTCTCTTGTAATCTGACTCCATTTACAAAAACACCTTAGCTGAAAAAGGACTTTAAACAGAAATCACTTTTTTTGTGTGTGTTTTATATTTGCATATTAGAAGGATCTCAAATTAAAATAGTAAATTAAAGATATATATTAAAGGTGAAGAAAAATACTGTTCACTGATACTATTATTATTCAATAGAATATCAAATTTATCTCAAAAACTTTTTTTAATCCAAGAGGAAAAGACAAAGAAAAGGTACTACACTGCATGGGATTATTAGTACTTAATAGAAAATAAGCCAGTTCTGCAAAAGAGACCAGATTTTCCTGAGACCACATTCTAAAAGGAATTTGTCATTATAATTATTTATTATGTTTGGATTAACTTAGTGGGAAATAGCAGTTTATTAATACAAAGTAGTCAAAATTAGTTTACAGGAAAAAAAAATCAAATACTTAAGTTAGCCCCATCTTGTATCAATTGTCTGTAACATTAAAAGTGCTGAATTAAGAAGGCTTTTTTCTGCAGGATTTCACTAATATGTTCCACGAAGTTAGGTTTTGTGTATATATACATATATAGGTGATATGTGTGTGTGTGTGTGTGTGTGTGTGTACAGAAAGAGAGAGAGGAGAGACCTTAGACTACACCACTATAAAAAGCATGACAGTATTCCTGAAAATTTCTTATTCATCATTCCTTTTTTTAGTGTTAACCATTCTACATATATCCAAGTTTAATCATATCCTAAGTTACAGACACTCAAAGACCTATGTTCTATGAATATGCAAATATCAAATTCAAACATGTCCCATTTTTCTCTAATGTTTTTATTTTTCTTTTTCACTTTTTAAATCCATTAAGTGATTTTTGGTTATAATAATGAAGTTGATTACTATAGACCAGTGGTCTCCAACATTTTTGGCACCAGGGACCAGTTTCACGGAAGACAATTTTTCCATGGACCAGGGTAGGGGAATGACTTAGGGATGATTCAAGCACATTACACTTATTGTGCAGTCTAACCTCTCTGCTAATGATAATCTGTGTTTGCTGCTGCTCCCCAGTGCTAGCATCACCACTTCAGCTCCACCACAGATCATCAGGCGTTACATTCTCATAAGTAGTGCAACCTAGACCCCTTGCACGTGCAGTTTACAATAGGGTTTGTGCTCCTATGAGACTCTAATGCTGCTGACCCTAATGCTGCCGCTGATACCACAGGAGGTGGAGCCCAGGCAGTGACGTGTGTGATAGGGAGAGGCTGTGAATGCAGATGAAGCTTTGTTTGCTCCACCCACTGCTTGCCTCCTGCTCTGTGGCCTAGTTCCTAACAGGCAACGGACCAACACTGGTGGGCGGCCCGGCGGTTGGGGAACGCAGCTATAGACTACAAGTGTTTAATAGAATATATTTCTAAAACTTTGAGAGGAAATAAACAACTTCAATTAAGACATTTTAGGAAATTTTAGGAAGAGCCTGCTTTACTTCCGGCATTGATAAACTTTATTTCAATAATAATCTTAACATTTGAGCACATACACAGGGAGGGGTGCACATAGGCCTCCTTTGTATCAACTAATATATGTATCCATTATACTGTTAGTTATATTGATAGCTTTTCTTCACCTAAAATATTTATAATAGTTAAAATAAAAACATAAATTATATATAAATACCTATATACATATATATTAATATTGAAGCTATGTATAATTCTTAAGCAATTTTTTCTTTCTCCTATGTATCAACATATCATTATATAATATATATATATTCTATACATACAGAAATAATATATATGCATATGTTATATATGTACATACAAAAAGAGAACATATTTGGTTACCTGTATTTTGGCTTGTAGACTTGTTTAGACACGTCAACTGCAGGTACTTTATGCATAAAGGATAATACATGACAGTCTATTTATGGATAAAGATTGCAGAAAAAATAAAACATTATTCTCTTTTGAAAGAAAAAATTTGCTATTTTAGATCAAACATTCCAATTCTTTTTATTAGGCAAGGAACAAGTCAGCCATCAATAAAACCGCGACATTTCAGGTGAGAATCTAAACTCATGTCACTTTAAAAATTGTAGAAAGTCAACGTCACATAAGGTTTAAAGTACTCTTAATTCCCAACTCCCTGGAACCCTCCAAGTAACTGCATCATGACCAAACGTATCAAGAGTACGGTATGGTACCTAATGCCTTTAGTCAATGGAGATGCAGCCTCTTTCCTTCTAGTGTTGACGGTCCTTTTTTTTCAGCTTTTAAAATAGTACTAAGTAACATTCATATTATTTCTTTTTTGACTGCTGACTGAGAGAGAGAGAAGGCAGGGAATCTTGTTTCTAATATTCAGAATGGAAAGATGTAGTGTGTAAAGTGTATTTCTCTGGATAAAAGCGGCTTGTATCTGTGATTCACTTAAAATACATTATCAACAGATTGGAGTATAGCTAATTAAACTTTTATTTAGGCAATATTTAATTCTTTCTCTATGTAGCCAGTCAGAGCAATTAAACATTTTTGAATGCAGCTGAAGAATGGTGAATAGGCAGAATCCAGGGACTTCACATGAATTATAGTACTTATAAATCAATATTATCAATAATTAAAATATCCCAACTAAATATTTTATTATGCTTCAAGCAATTTCAGAAAATAGGCACTGCAGTCCTCTATGTCAATTGATTTTAATTATTTTTACCTGCATTATATCAAATGCTATTTCTTACTTTCATAATTGAAATTTTCATCACAAAGACTACTAGTAATTGCACAAAAAGTAACTCATCACATAATGGCTGTATTCCCTTCAGTAAGCTATTTGTATAAGTACATTAAAGTTAGGTCTGAACAGAACTTAAATTAATTATCCCAACTAAAATGCATCAGAATTTTCTCATGTTTGGCTTATTTTTTTCTCCTGCAATGTTAGATTTGTGATAGAAACATTCAGTTGTTTAAAAGACTTGCATTTGATCCAATCTTAAAGTTTGTTTAAAACTATGCAGGTCTTAGATAACAAATATTTTTAGTTGTAAAATTGTTCCTTAAATTACTCGTTTTTAAAGGTTTGGCTAAATATCAGTTTCAGTTTCTCAAAAGTCAGAATTGCTTTTCTAATGCATTATGCATTTATTACCACTTTTTGAAGTAAGTCAAACTGTAATAAAACATACCTAGTAATTTAATTATGTTCTTACAAGTAATAATTATATATAATATATGTACTTATATTTCTGCTGGGCTTTTGAATAATTTAGAGACGAGCCTTTGAGAGATCTATGCCATAGCAATGGGCTCTTTACAGTCTTAGAACCAAGAAGGTCCCACTTGGAAGGGTCAAGAGGGAATTGACGAAAGGAATTCAGTTTGAAGTGTTAACTCCAAGGGACTTTGAAATTGTGATGGCATTGGGATGACATTTCTATACTTCTAAGCAGTTTGGACAGTACTCATGCTGCCATTTCATATTTTCATTTGAGACAGGTGTGCGTGTGTGTGTGTGTGCGCATATGCACACAGATTTCTAGTTCAACAGTTGTACATATACATAGGCAGTATTTTAAAAGGTGAACTTGTAATACCCTCACTGAGAGAAGACTTTCAATGTGGCCATACTCACTCTGCACTACTTTGAAGAAATGAAGGGCTTGAATAACCTCCTGTGTACTTCTCCAGAACTTGAAATGCTACAAGCAGTCTTGCCAAAGCCCTCCAAGTAGACTCTAGATGTAACATCCCCTACTTGTGGAGACTCGGGGAAATGGGAGGGTTCTGGTGTTAAGACCACCTAGTGGGTTTCCAAAAAGGTGGGTTGAGTGTCCTGTGGTTTATGTTAAAAGAAAAATCAGAGAATTGAAAAGCAGAGGGCAAGGGAGTAAGGTCAGGAACTGGAGATTCTACCGGAAGGGCGTCTCTCTGTAGTTCCCTCCTCCCTCATGTCTGAGGAAAGTTCTATGTAGCATGTGAACAAACTTTCCTTTTTTCATAAACCCTTTCTTTCTAAAGTAAGATCTGGTCAATGCACATAGTTTCATGGACCAGCGCTGCAGGTATAAGTAAAGCAGAGGATGAACAGAGATGTTCTTCCTCTTTTTCTCACCTGGTGCCCACAGCCAAGGACTGCTGGGCTGGCCCACGGGAGAGGCAGAGCTTCTGGGGGGAAGCTGGGTGGAGAATCAGACACAGAGGAGAAACCACTCGTGGAACAGCTCAGGAGCTGATAGGAAACAACTCCACATTTATTTCTCCACACACAGTGGGAGGTGTTTCTTTAAAAGAAGAGAAACGTCAACTTCTGACCTACATACAGGTGTGAAACAGGGAACCAATAATAACACTGTTCATTTCTAAATGCAAATTTATCTTGCTTGATTTCAAACACTTTTTTTTTTTTTTTGAGCTTTGTGGCAGTATTTTGTGCTGATAGTTCCAAACCTTCTCCAACCACATATTTGAAATTTAAATTTCACAAAATGAGAAATCCTTTCATCACGCCCTTCATAAAACACTAATTCAAAAGTTCCTGAAAAATGAACTTTTCATGGCATGTGAGGGCCCTCTGAGAGCTGGGGTAGAGTAGTGGCATTGGGCCACAGGTGACAGTGGGTCAAAGACGCTACACCTGCTGGAGCCTGCATCTTCAGAAGGTGGGCTGGAGAGATGGCTTTCAACGTACGGGCTTCCCAGTGGAAACAAAGAAAATAATTTGTTCTATTAGATGATGGCTTGTCTTGGAAATAATCCAGCTTGGGAAATGCTTTAATTTTTGATAGCATTCTGAAGAGACCAGCAATGAAAGAGGGTACTGTGTGCATGAGCAATTCAGGAATTAAAAGGCTGATTACAAATAACAGACTAGTTTTGAACCACAAGGCATGTAAAATATTCCAGAAGGAAATGTTTCAGATGTATAACCATACTTCTCAAACTAGCACATTGTTGAATGATCATATCATCCAAGAATTAGGAAGCTACCTAGCAGTAACAGCATTGTTTTAGGAGGGAATTGAATCATATATTTAACTAAGAAAGGGAAATTTTATACCTCATTCTTACTGTCCTTTTGTTTATATTGATTTTTATCATAATTTAGAAACAAGGCAAAACATTCCCAAGCACAAAAGCAGAATAAACCTTGCTTTCTTATTACACTGGAGAGCTCCTAAGTAGCAGAGGATTTTGATTTAGATCCAGGCATTGAAGTTAAATCACACATCCTAAGGAAAAATGATCTGTAATAATGAGAGCCACACACATGGGGTATGAGAATGTTATTGAATAATGAAGCAAACTACAGTTGCAGGGTGCAGGGCCAGTATGATTTAATGAAGAGTGCTTCTGAAAACAAATTTCTTCATCACTGTCGTCTATCGATTGCTGGCATATTAGAAAACAAATTACTAGAAGAGATGAATATCATAAATTAGAAAGAAATTATTTCTCCTCAATTAAAGTAGCTTCATTTTATGGACACAGCAAGGAGGCAGTGTATTCAGTGCCTGTAGGTACAATTGCAGTACCCAGACAGTTCATCCAGCAGGGGCAGGTTATAGACGCCTTCCTTCAGTAACTGTTACTCTGTGACACTAATTACTGGGTAGTAAACAAGTATGCGATATTCTGATTTTTGCATTTTTCTCATTATTTGAGCTCCTTTGCAGACTTCCTTGAATACCATCCAACGCAATGACCCAGGTCAAAATTTGTATGCATTAATCCTAAGTGAATTTGAAAGCTCTGAGCTTTGGTCTTTTTCTTTTCTCTTCTTTTAAATCAACATCTTTATCTTGTTGGGTCCACTTGAAGATTTTCAGTTTAAAATGTTTATTAGTGATAGTTTAACCAGGTTACAACATTTTATAACATTTTTTTAAAAAATACATTTTTTCCCATTGAGTGATAAAGATCATTGTAGTAAATATTTTTATTAGCAGATTAAATAGATGAGGATTAGAATCCAATGAATTTATGAAAAAGGCTTTATCCACCCATCTAATTTTTTGTGAGTGATTTTTATGTCACTAATGTTTTATGAAAACACTGAGCTGGTTTCACTTGCTTTGATTTCAATCACAAAAGAATGCATTTCTTTCAGTTCACTCTCGTAAACCAGAGGCGTTCTTACTGGGAAGTGGGAAGAAAAAGTATCCGTCCAGCTATTACCAAATCCCTTTTTGACCTATGCTATATAATTTTGCATTGATTTTACTTTAATATTTGACTTCTAAGGAATTTAAAGTATTTAGCACATAAATCCAATGTTTAACAAGTAATTATTGTGAGATATGTTAAAAGAGAATTAACTATTGTATTCATATTTGTAGAAAGAAAAGACAAGAAAGAGAAGAAAGAAGGAAAGAAGGAAAGAGAAAGAAAGAAAGAAAGAAAGAAAGAAAGAAAGAAAGAAAGAAAGAAAGAAAGAAGGAAGGAAGGAAGGAAGGAAGGAAGGAAGGAAGGAAGGAAGGAAGGAAGGAAGGAA
>CAUYRT010046989.1:0-12248 GCA_963574885.1 Lepilemur ruficaudatus
AGAAAAAATTAGCCGGGCATGGTGGTGCATGCTTGTAGTTCCAGCTACTCAAGAGGCTGAGGCAGAAGGATTGCTTGAGCCCAGGAGTTTGAGGTTGCTGTGAGCTAGGCTGACGCCACGGCACTCACTCTAGCCTGGGCAGCAGAGTGAGACTCTGTCTCAAAAAAAAAAAAAAAAAAAAAAAACAGTGGGCAAAAGACATGTACAGAAGGTTCTCAAAAGAAGATAGACAAATAGCCAATAAATATATGAAAAAATGCTCAATGTCATTAAGAATCAGGGAAAGGCAAATCAAAATCACAATAAGATATCACCTTACTCCAGTTAGAATGGCTTTTATGAAAACGTTCATAAACAATAGATGTTGGTGTGGATGCAGAGAAAGGATGCAGTGCTTCTACACTGTCGGTGGGACTGCAAAGTAGTACAACCTCTGTGTAAAATAGTATGGAGATTTCTCAAAGAACGAAAATTAGACTTACCATTCAATCTAGCAATCTCACTACTGGGTATTTGCTCAAAGGAAAAGAAGTCATTTTATCAAAAAAGATACCTAAATGTGGATGTTTATTGCAGCCCAATTCACAATTTCAAAGATGTGGAATCAGTCCAAATGCCCATCAATTCATGAATGGATTAACAAAATGTGGTATATGTATTCCATGGAATACTTCTCAGCCATGGAGAAGAATGACTGAATGCCTTTTGCAGCAATCTGGATGGAACTGGAGACCATTAGTCTAAGTGAAGTATCTAAACAATGGAAAAACAAATACCACACGTACTCACTTTTAAATTGGAACTAATTGATGAGCACACATGTGCACAGAAAGAAGTAAAACTCAATGGAAATCAAGGAGGGGGAGTGAGAACTGCGATGGGTGAAAACCTACATAATGATTACAATAAACACTATCTGGGTGATGGACACAGTTATAACAATGACCCAAGCATTATAAAAGTGATCCATGTAACTGAAAGATTTGTACCCCCATAGTACTTTGAAATAAAAATAATAATTTCTTTCAGTTTTTCTTTCAAGGCAGGTGTATTGGCAACAAATTCCCTCAATTTTTGTTTGTCTAAAAAAGTATCTATTTCTCCTTCCTTCTTAAAGAATAATTTTTCAGGGCTCAGAATTCTAGACTGGTATTTTTTTTCCTCCCAACATTTTAAATATTCTATTCCACTTTCTTCTGTTTGCATAGTTTCTGAGGAGAAGTCAGATGTAATTCTTACCTTTGCTCCTCTATAGGTAAGGTGACTTTTGTCCTCTGGATTCTTTTCATAATTTGTTCTTTACCTTTGATTTTCTGTTGTTTGAAAATGATATGCCTAGTTATAGTTCTTTTGGAGTTTATCCAGCTCAGTGTTCTCTGAGCTTTCTGGATCTGTGATTTGTTGTGTGACATTAGTTTGTGGAAATTTTCAGTCATAATTGGTTCAAATATTTTTGTTTCTTTCTCTTTCTTTTGCTTCTGGAATTTCAAAAGTTGTAGTTTTCCCACAGTTATTAGATAATCTGTTCTAGTTTTCCCATAACTTAGTAGTTTTCACATAGTTCTTAGATATTTTGTAGTTTTCCCACAGTTCTTAGATATTCTGTTCCATTTGTTGTTCTTGTTTTTTTTTTTTTTCTCTCTCTCTCTTTGCTTTTCAGTTTTAGTAGTTTCTCTTGAGGTATCCTCAATCTCAGAGATTCTTTCCTCAACTACAACCATTCTACTACTAAGCCCATCAAAAGCATTCTTATTTCTATTACAATGTTTTTGAGCTTAAGCATTTCTTTTTGGTTCTTCCTTAGAATTTTCTACTTTTTAAATTGCCCATCTATTTTTGCATGCAGTCTACATTGCCCATTAGAGCTCTTACCATCTTAATCATAGTTGTTTTAAATTTGGGATCAAATAATTGCAACATCTCTTCTATATCTGAGTTTGGTGTTGATGTTTGCTCTGTCTTTCCAAACTGTATTTTTGCCTTCTAGCATGCCTTGTAATTTTTTTTTTTTGATAGCCAGATAAGATGTACCAAGCTAAAGAAACTGCTGTAAATAGGTCTTTAGGAATGTGGTGGTAATGTGTGGGGAGAGGGAAAGTGCTATATAGTCCTATGAGTAGGGTTTGGTCTTTTAGTAAATATGTATATCACATGTTATTCTCCGTATTTTCCCTCTCTTTTGGGCAGGGGAGGAGGGCTTGAATGGGCTGACATTTATTATTTCTCTACCTTCACGTGGAAGGCTAGAGCCAACTGGAGTTGTGTATTTCACTTCACCCAAGTCAATTATGTTCTAATAAAACCCCAGCAGGTTAGGCTCTGCTTAAATAGTTTCTCCTGAGGTATGGCCTTGTTAAGAACAGAACAGTCTAGCATATTTCAAAATGGTTTCTTTTACCCTCTACCTGCCAGAAGCAGTAGGGGATTTTAATCCAGCATTCACTGTAAGAATCTGGTTGAGCTCCTAAACAAAAAAGTGTGGGGACCCTGACGACTGAGTTTTTACCTCTCTAACTTATCCACACTGAGTATCATCCAGCAATTCATCAGTTATTTCATGTTTCTGTACTCTGGCACCGGTTCCTGTGAAGGTTTGTGCTCAGGGATTTCTGCCATGGCAAGCCTCAATTCTCTGTATTTATCTATTGGTCTCTCCAATTTAGGGGGCAATGATTTTCTCTTTGGCTCCACCTTTCTGAAAGATCTAAGAAGAGTTGTTGATTCTTTCAGTCTGTTCAGTTTGTACTTGTTAGACCAGAGTGGCAAGTTCCAGCTTCTCACATGCTAAATTGGAATACAGACGTCCCAAATAGTTCATGTTTCTCAGCATTTTGTGTTCATTTTAATTACTTAGGATTAAATAAATTTTAATTTTTAGAGATTCTCCAGGCTTTATTCATATTCATTTTTAGTATTCCAAACCATGGAATCATAGGCATATTTTCTCTAAACTTTATGGCAAACCCATGACCAACATCACACTGAATGGAGAAAAATTGAAAGCAATCTCCCTTTTAAAAAGTGGAACAAAGAAAGAATGCCACTTCCACCAGTCCTATTCAACATAGTGCTGAAAGTCCTAGCCAGAGCAATCAGGCAAGAGAAGACATAAAAGGCATGCAAATTGAAAAAGAGGAAGTCAAATTATCTCTGTTTTCTGATGATATTATCCTATACCTAGAAATCCCTAAAGACTCTTTCAAAAAACTCTTAGATTTGATAAATGAATTCAGTAAAGTTTCAGTATATAAAATCAATGTACAGAAATCAGTAGCATTTCCACACAAGCTGAGAACTAAATCAATAAAGCAATCCCATTTGCAATAGCTACAAAAAAATTAAAATGCTTAGGAATATATTTAACCAAGAAAGTAAAAGTACTCTACAAGGAAAACTACAAAATACTGATGAAGAAATTGTAGATGACACAAACAAATGAAAAAACATCCCATGCTCATAGATCAGTGAATTAATACTATTAAAATGATCTTACTGCCCCAGGTAATCTACAGATTCAATGCAATCCCTACCAAATTACCAATGTCAATTTTGACAGAAAAAAACAACCCTAAAGCTCATATGCAACCAAAAAACAACCCAAATAGTCAAATAAATCCTAAGCAAAAAGATTAAAGTTAGAGACATCACATTACCTGACTTCAACTTACATTACAAGGCTATAATAGCAAAATATAGCATGATAGTGGTACAGAAATAGACATAGAGATCAATGGAGCAGAAAAGAGAACCCAGAAATAAAGCCACATATCTAACGCCAATTGATCTTTGACAAAGTCAGCAAAAACATACATGCGTGAAAAGACACTCTTCAGTAAATGGTGCTGGAAAAATTGGATTGCCATTTACAGAGAATGGAACTGGATCCTTATCTCTCACTATGTACAAAAATCAACTTAAGATGGATTAAAGACTTTAATGTAAGACCTGAAACTGTAAATATATTAGAAGAAAACATAGGGAGCACTCTTGTGGACATTAGTTTAGGCAAAGAATTCATTACTAACAACTCAGAGGCATAAGCAACAAAAGCAAAAATAGACAAATGAGATTTAATTAAACTAAAAACTTCTGCAAAGCAATATAAATAATCAAGAGAGTGAAAATACAACCTGCAAAATGGGAGAAAATATTTGCAAACCATGCCCCTGATAGGAGACTGATATCCAAAATTTTCAAGGAACTTGAATACCACCACCACAACAAAATATAACCCCATTGAAAAGTGAGCAAAGGACATTAGTAGACATTTTTTTACAAATAGCCAGAAAGTATATGAAAAATTGATCATCAACCCTAATGATCAGGGAAATGCAAATTAAAACCACAATAAGATATCATCTTATACTAATCAGAGTGGCTATTATAAACAAATCAAAAAATAACAAATGTCAGCAAGCATGTAGAGAAAAGGAAACTCTTACACTGTTGGGGGGAATGTAAATTAGTAAAACTTCTATGGAAATCAATATGGATCTTTCTCAAAGATCGAAAACAGAACAACCATTCGATTCAGCAATCTCACTAGTAGGTATCTACACAAAAGAAAAGAAATTATTATATAAGAAGATGCCTTCACTGGTATTTTTCTTGCAGCGCTATTCACAATAGCAAAGATATGGACTCAACCTAAATATCCATCAACAGATGATTGGATAAAGAAAATATGGTATATATACACCGTGGAATACTACTCAGCCATAAAGAAGTATGAAATCATGTCTTTTGCAGCAACATGGATGGAACTGAAGGTCACCATCTTAAGTGAAGTAATTCAGAAACACGAAGTAAATACTACATATTTTCACCTTTAAATGGGAGCTAAATAATGTGTATACATGGATATAGAGTGCGGAATAATAGACATTGAAGACTTGGAAGGGTTGGGGGAAGTGAGAGATGAGAAATTGCTTAATAGGTACAATGTACATTATTTGAGTGATTGTTACACCACTACCCAATATATTCATGTAACAAAACTGTACTTGTTCCCCTTAAATTCATACAAATTTTTAAAAAGTGTTTTCCTGAAGAAAATGTTGTAAGTTTTCTTTACCAAATATTTTTTTTCCACCATTAGAACTTCAAAGAAAATCTGCTTACATGTTTCTGAAATAATTACTATACTCACTTCTCCAACTACTTTCTTGATCTTTG
Organism: Lepilemur ruficaudatus; assembly: GCA_963574885.1. Taxonomy (NCBI): domain Eukaryota; kingdom Metazoa; phylum Chordata; class Mammalia; order Primates; family Lepilemuridae; genus Lepilemur; species Lepilemur ruficaudatus. The sequence continues at coordinate 5,176 of CAUYRT010046989.1, forward strand.
GAAATTGGTCCTGCTAAACAATGACCCTCATTACTTTCTTTACCTGTAGAGAGAGAAAATTCTCAGCAAGGTAGATCAAGAACTATGGTATACTCATTCACAAAAGCAGTAGGTTTTCAGCAGATTTATGAATTTGAGTCCTTCCTTATAATTATATTACTATCACAATGTATCCATATAAGGTAACATTTTTCTCTGGTCTCCTGGGAAGTGTGTAATTCACTCTCACAATATCATTTTTGCTACTCTATTTTTTAATCTTCATCTAAGCCATCTTCACCTAAGCCATCTTCACTGAGCTTACACAATGTTCACAGTTCTCTTTTCCATATGTATATTTACAATTAGTTGTGTTTCTTTTCTCTTATGTCAACCTAGTAGTAAGTAATAGAATGATAATTTTCTAGACAATTATCTAATCCACTCAAATTTCAGACTTAGTGGGGAGATCACAGTTACTTCTCATGCAAAGAGTTCTAACATTCTACCTTCAATTCTAGAGTAGATCTTCTTTCCAACTATTTCTATCCTTCAAAACACATGCTCATACATCCCACTTAAATATTCACTATTTTTCTGAGACATTTTAGATAATCAAAATTGTACCCTTTATTGAAAGAATTAATTCAGGTCTTACAAATAAAAAATTATAAATCTTAAACCATTAATAGCTAATATTTTATAGGATTTTAATTCACTAATCATATTCATATATATTATGTCCTTAGACACAAAGAATTTTAAAGACTTGGAATAGATAAGTGAATTGCTCAAAGTCACCAGCTGGTTGGTGATAGGCCAGAATGCTTTTTATCATATTGCCTTAAATAGAATGTTAGACCAGGATGTAATCTTGAAGTTTATTTCCTCAAGCCCCTCGTTTTACAAATGGGAGAATAGAGACATACTGGACATTATGACAGAAATTCTGGTTCATTATCCTTTCTCACCTCATCACTTTGCTTTCAGGTATAATGATATGGAGTACAGAGGATTTTAAGCACAGATGTTTTTAAACAATATTATCAATATATGTGATGTATAATCGTCACCCCTCTTAAAAATTACTATACATTAGACATGAGAATGTATATATTCTAGTGCTGATAATCAGCAACTATCAGCATTTTGAAGTTCCCTGAGAAAATTTTGTAGAATGATATTTCTATCAAAATGTTAATCACCACATGCTGACCTTCTCTAATTGTTCTTCAACAGTACAGGTTCTCTGAACTTCTCATTTAGGTGCATAACAGGCAGTCAGAAGCAGCACTGGTCACAAACAGTGTGCAATTTCCTAGAAATCCTCAAAGAGCCCCTGTATGACCCAATAAGTACTGCAAACGATTGCATGTCTCAGTTATATCCATAACACCGAGATAGTATATTAATAATTAACATTTTTCATGAGTTAAGTGAGAACATTTTCTTCCTTTCACAGTGTTACATATTGTCGTAAAGTACATTTGAGTAGTATGTTCAAAGACATACTATGAGTTTTGTGTACTCCACGTGATTAACTCATAACACCATCTAGAACAAGCTTTTCATGCTTCTACATGCCCAGGATAGAATCTAGCCATTGTTCTTGCAGTGATTTACAATCTGTGTCCTATCAGTTCCACAAAGATAAAACACAAATGCCAAGTTAGAATGACACAAATGGAGAAAGAGCTCATTCTCCGCCTTCAGCATGATTTGTGATATTTACTGACTAACCAAACACTAGGAATGGGATCAGACCCAAACAGCCTTTCAAGACTGGAGTGGTGACAATTGGCAGTGGTTAGTGTGGTACCAAAGCATGTACAATATTTGCAGTGTCATAGAACAGAGCCATTTCCAAAGGGGAAAGGCAGCCTCACTTCACAAAGGAGATTGGGAGATGATGTGGGCACAATCCATCGTCCTGGGTATAGGAGGGAACCCAGAAATGTCATAAAATCCCTCTTTGATCTGTTGTCGCTACTGTTGGTTGTGTGGGAAATTAACATATTTAATTAACTGTCTGACCAAAGCAGCTGTTACCTTATATAAAACCTTGAACATTGATGCCTGGCTTATCCCACTAGGTGTCTGAATGTGCCAGTGGCATAAGACTGATGATATTTTTATACTGCATGGCACAGCATGACTCCTCTTGCAATCGGCTCAAGTCAAGATCTTCTTTAAATTCTTCATGGAAAATAATGATGCTCTGGCCCAAATTGCTTAATAACATGCTATATCTGGCCAGCCAACAGGAAGCTCCACGCACAACAAAACAGACTCTAGCCAATCCAATCACTCCTAAGTTCCAAAAAGGCCCCTGCTACACAGGCCCTGGAAAAGTCAGTCATGCATCTTTCCTCTTCATCAGTATGCTATTTTATTCACCATTCACTTCTCTTACTGATGACAGATTGCTATTTGCCTTCTATATTTTCTTCAAATTTTTTTTCCTTGGATGCAATATTTCCAAATGGAAAGAAATGTTTCCAAGTTAGAAGTTACTTTCATTAGTTTGCTAAGTTGTTGGTCCAAAGCTATTATGATCTTGTAAAATAAATTTAATGCATCTAATTTCATATGGCACATGGGTTGGTTTGAAGGATTTCTGAGAGGAGGGGTGAGAGAAGGTAGACGGTAGCTTTTCTGACCATTGAAAAATGCTTCCTTTGCTTGGTTTGTTATTTTACCCATTTGTGAGAGAGTAAGAATCAAGCATTTTCTATTTTGGATGTCTTGAGCTGTGAAGTGATGAGTTTATCTCTAGCAAAGATGGAGGCCAGAATTCTCAATACCTTTCTCAGGGACAGTGTGGTGACACTGGTTATCTTGATTGCCTGGGCTGCTCTTTTTCTGAACGAATTTACTTTGCCATTGAATGTGTCTTGCTCATCATACCTTTACTACTGGATACACTTAATATTTCCTTTTGTGCCATTTCTGAAATTCTTGGCAAGTCTTGCAAAGTCTGCAGTTTCGGCTAGTACCATATGTAACTTACAAACAGTTTGCTAGTTCAGCAACTGAAGAGCTCAAAAATCCTGATTAGAGAGTGTGAGGCCTCCATAAAAACTATGGGGAAAAAAGTTAGCCAGCAAATACTTTTGTTCAGTGTTGGCATTATTATATTTTAAACTGCAATTAGTAAAACGTACAGTAAATAGCACATATGGGATTATAAATAATGATTCCGAAAATATAAAACTGAAAAAATGTTGAATAAATATAAGAATCGCATTTACTTCATTATTAGTGAGCATATCCTGTATTGTATGTATGTCAAACAAAGACATATTTTAGTTCCTTGTTACATACCAGGTATATCACATGGGGAAAAACTCCCAAAGTTAAAGAAAAGCAAAATGATGATTAATTAGGTCACTTTTTTCACTGACCCATTGTAAGATAAATTGAAATATATATTTTATATGTGTATATACATATGTATATATACATATATACACATAAAACATAAACAAACACATGCAATTATATATTTCTAGATACAATTATAAAGCACAGGAAGAAGATTGTTCTTCAAAAACATGTTATTAAAACAAATGGGACTATATCACATCTGAAGCCATGAAGAACAACTTCGAGCACGTAGAACTCTAAGCATTAGAGATCCTAGAGGCCTAGCTCATCGGCAAATTCAATTAGGAATAAATCGTTCAGGTAACTAGGTAATATGCTCCCCCCTGCTGTTATAAAACTGATTTTTTTTTTTTTTACTCTGACCACTAGCCTCCTGACTGCTATATTTAGACAGAATTCAACCAATTCATTCCTGTTATTCAACAAATACGTGCTGCCTATTTTGCTGGGCACTAGAGAGAAAAAGAAATGTGTAAAAATAAATGAGATATTGTGTCTGTTTTCAATTGGAGAGTTTCGTTAAAAAGAGATTTTTATGGTAAGAAAGGAAATAACAAATATATACAAAATACCATATAGCTAATATACATACAATTAAGATTAACAAATTATATGTATTATAGAGTGAGTTTCCAATAATTTCCAACTTATTTCTACCATTCATACAACCAGGTATTCTGTTAAGGGATTTCTGCATATTCTTTCTTGAATGTCTCATAATACAAATATGAGGTAGATAATAATATTATTACCTCTGAACAGATTAGAATGTGAGGAGAGAACTTAATTGCCAAGATAAATTTTCCCCTGTAAGTGGCAGAGGAGTTTGTCAGCCTAGGTCTTTCCACCTACAAATGTTATGCACTCTCCTATTACATAATTCTTACTGTCCAGTGGACTGATAGAAAGTCTGAACATCAACACCGTTCTGTTGCAGGTAGCACTGCTTTCCTTTCACAGCTTCCGCTGATCCTGAACTGACCTTGTCCCAGGTTAATCTGTTTTACTCGTAGGTTTTGTGTTTTCTTTTGCTATTTGTGGTAAGTGCTTAAACTTCTGGTTTGCAATTTCTCACTCTTCTGTTTTGAACTATTTTTAAAGGAGGTTACTTTTCTCCAATCCTCTTTGCTAAATGCCTGCTACTAGTTATTCATCACCCCTGGAATGCCTCCTCTTTCTATTTTTATGGCCCTGAAATGTTTCATTTGCTTCCTGCTTCTGTGTGCTGGCTTAAACTGTGAGGTAGTTTCATGGATTGGGGCAGGGCCTAAAATCTAGAGAATAAGAATCCAATTCACTACTGTCATTACGTTTTTATATATATACTTCCCCCATTGTACCACTTTCCAGTGGCAGCCCTCTGTCTTTTCACCAGTGAAATCTCAAACCCTGGTACCATAGCAGTCGTCGTGGATGTAGTAGAAAATCAATAAATATTTGTTGAATGTTAAGTGAATTGAATAAATATGCTTACTTAAGTGAAAATGTTTACTTTGGTCATCCATTTCGATTTCTTCTCATAATGGTATCCCAAACTTTTTTGGAAGAAATTATTTCTCTCCAATGTGTACAGATTTCAAAACAAAGTAATCCACCCTCCTCTAGGCAAATGGTAGAATCCTGTGTCAAATCATAAGAATGGAGCCTCTTTTCTCACCGCCCCATTGAGTCTATAGAAGAGGGACAAGGAAAGATAGAGTGAGAATCGTTGAAATTTATCCATCCCAGTAGAGATTTCCAAATAGAGTACATTCGTTTCAAGTTAAGTTTTCTGTTTTCTGTTTCCTGTCATTTCCTGAAACTGATTCATTCTTTTTTTTTCTTCTTTATAACAGTATTATTATTGAGGTATTATTGAGGTATAATTGATATACGATAAACTTCATAAACTTGTATAAAGTGTACAATTTTTAAGTTTAGACATATACATGCACCCTCATGAAACCACCACCACAATCAAGATAATGAATATTAATATATTTCATTACCCACAAAATTTCCATCTTAGTCTTTCCTAATTCCTCCCTCTTACTCCCCTCATTCTTCCACGCATACAACAGATTTTGAAAGCACTGGATTGCTTCCAGTCAATATGCATAAGTTTGCATTTCCTAAATGTTTTTTATACATGGAATCATAAATTAGGTATTTTTTTCTGGTCTGGATTCTTTGACACATCATGATTATCTTGAGACTCATCCATCTTGTAGCACGTTTCAATAGTTTACTTTTGTTGCTAGATAGTCTCCTGTTGTTTGTACACTCACCTAGTGGTGGATTTTTGGGTTGTTTTCAGGGTTTTGCTATTATGAATAGCCAGATATGAACATTCCTAAAAAGCTCTTAGTGTGAACATATGCTTTTCTTCTTTGGGGTAAATACCTTGGGAGGGAATGGCTAAAACATATGGTAAATGTACATTCAACTTTTTAAGTTTTAAGAAATTGCTTTTTATTTTGGTCTTTATTATTTCCTTTCTTTTATGTACATTGGTCTTAACCTAGTTTCTTAAAATGGAAGCCTAGTTCATTCATTTAAGAACTTTCTAATGCTCTAAATTTTCCCTCAAATACAGCTTTTGCAGCATACCATACTATTTAGATATATAGTATTTTCAATTTTGTTTAGATCTAATGCCTTCTATTAATAATTTGATTTCCTCTAAGACATGTAAGTTATTTAATCGTGTGTTACCTTATGGACAAATACTTGGGGATTTTTAAGGCATCTCTCTATACTGATTTTTAATTTAATCTCTTCGAGATCAGAGAACATATTTTATATGGCACAAATATTTTAAAGATTATTGAAGCTTGTTTTATCTTGGTAAATGTTCTGTGTGCAGTTGGGGGAAAAATGTATACTTTGTTGCTGTTTGTTGGGTAGAGTGTTTTCTGAATGGCATGTAGGTCAAATTGGTTTATTCAAATCTCCTCTGTTCATATTGATTTTCTGTTTATGTGTTCTATTATTGGGGGCTATCGAAATAGCTGACCATAATTATGAACTTATCTATTGCTCTTGTAGTTTCATCAAATTTTACTTCATATAATTTGAAGTTCTATTATTAGGTACATAAATGTTTACATTCATTATATCTCTTAAGCAACCAACTCCTTTATTATTGAGATTATTTATACTGATTTTTAAATCTACTTCGTCTAACATTTAACACCCATTCCAGCTGTCTTACTATTAATGTTATTATAGAATATATTTGTTTATCATTTTACTTTTATCCTATTTTTTTTTTATTTCAGCATATAATGGAGGTAAGAATGTTTAGGTTATGTGTGTTGCCTCTCCCCTCTCCCCCCCCGGATTCAGAGCTTCAGGCATGTCCATCCCCATGGTGAGCATCACATTCATTATGTGTGTATACACCCATCCCCCTCTCCCTTCTTCCCATGTGCCCGATGCCCAATAAATGTTATTCCTATATGTCCACTTAGATGTTGATCAGTCAATACCAATTTGCCGGTGAGTACATGTGGTGCTTATTTTTCCATTCTTGGGATATTTCACTTAGTAGAATAGGTTCCAGCTCTATCCAGGAAAATACAAGAGGTGCTATATCACCATTGTTTCTTATAGCTGAATAGTACTCCATGGTATACATATACCACATTTTATTAATCCGCTCATGTATTGATGGGCACTTGGGTTGTTTCCACATCTTTGCAATTGTGAATTGTGCTGCTATAAAC
>CAUYRT010046992.1:0-47425 GCA_963574885.1 Lepilemur ruficaudatus
TCTTGTTACATTCAAAAACCTACTCTGTCAAAGTAGTCCAGAGAGTACATACATAGTGCTCCAACTGTATCTACATACAACCAACACTCGATTTTAAGTGTACAATTAAATGATTTTCAGTGGATTTACCGAGGTGTACAGTTAATCACATAAATCAGTTTTTGAGGAATTCCTTTCCCCTATTGAGACCCCTAATTCCGCTCCCCAACTACTTTTCAAGCATCATCATTTTTAAAAGAATATTAAAGAGAAAAAGTCTTTGCCACTAATCCCTCCACTCATGACACCATTATAAATAACATACATTTTTTTCCTTGCTTCAAATCAAGAATTAAGTGGTCGGCCCCCAAATCCCACATAAAGTATTCTTTTGTCCTTTAAAGAGTTTAAAAAAGACAAAATTCAACAGCTCTTTCTGGCCAAGGAAAAAATAGTAAATGTTTTTGTTCTCACACTGCTATCTCTTTACATTACTTCATTTATACCACAAATTGGTTTATGCGCATGGCTCTCTCAAGCTAAAATATAAAGCTGTAAGTTTTCTAATGCACCCCAAACTTCAGGAAATTTCAATGGCAACCTGTATTTGAAGAATTTTGCATTAGAATAAGATTTTTCGTATATCTGTATCTTATCTTCTTGTCATTTATATTAATGCAGTTAGTTTTAGTATAAAAGCAGAGTGGTCTGGTTTCTGGGTCAAGATGGTATATCTGGAAACCTCCCTCTTTCTGCATAAACCCAGAAATGATAAATAATAAAAATATATTTAAATACTTTTAAATATCTAGCTGTGCTTGAATGGAAAAAAAGAGAAAATCTCTATCGTTTAAAAAGAGCAATTATCTCCCTTTTAAGAGAGAAAGAAAGAGACAGAGACAAAGAGAGACAAGGAGAGAGAGAATGGGAGGGAAGAAGAGAAGGGAGAAAGGAACAGAGAGGGAGTGAAAAATTAGCTGAAAAATTGAGAGAGGAAAAGAGAAAGAAGAAAGGAGAGCAAAATGAAAGACTACCTCACATGGAAATTGTCCCAAGCACTCAAAGGAAAAATCTTCTCTGGAAACTAAGCTCATAAAATATAATAATAAAGTTTATGAGAAACACCTGCACTATGAAAGTTGGTACTCAAAATCTACAAATAAGAGGTTTTTCCATCTAAGAAAATAGGAATAAAAGAAATCTGCAAAGACTTTTAAAGGACATATCTGTGAAAATCCTCTTAGACACAGGCGTAAGTAGTATCCATAAAATAAAATGAGAAGTTATAAGATAGGAGCAATTATTAAATAGAGTCAAATATTAATAAAAATGCTGAATTTGAGACCTTAGAAATCTTAAAAAATTAGTTATTGATACTTTTAAAAGAAACAATAGATAACGTAAATAGCAGAATTGACAAAGCTAAAAAGTAAACTAATGAATATGAAAATAAAACTGATAAAATCTTTAAAGAAATAAGACAAGAACTATAAAGAGATTGAGGATGAAAGGATCAGGATGCTACTTTAGCAGTATCTAATTTATTTCTCTTAAGGAGGAGACTTTAAGGCTAATATGGCAAGTATTAGTATCTTTTTAAATTTTAGTAGTATACTCATGGGTGTTATTTTGTTTGATTTTCTATTTGCTTGAAATATTTAACAACTACAAATACATATTTATTTTTATTTAAAAATGCACTAAAATCTATTGCAACTGCTGAGCTTCATTGCTATATGGTTAGTTAGGGACCCCCAAATATCACTCTCTGTACATCTTTTCTTTGAGAAGATTTAGTTTCTCCAAACCTCCAATCTCCTGCCTGGGGAATTTATCTGGCTGCCAGCAAATTCAAAGCTGAACACCTGTTTTCAGCACAGTACCTCCACCTCTCCCTCCAAAGTGTCTGGTATCTTCCAGTCCAGAGCAATTGCTCCAAAACAATAAACAAGCCAGTTTTCTTGAGGGCTGGGCCGGGCTAATTACTTTATGGAATAGAACAGGTATCTGGGGATTCTAAGTAGTCTTCTCAGGCCTTCCCCCTCCCATTGTCATGGCATCCTTTACTTCCATCTTTCCATAGACTTGTTTCCTTGAATTTCTGAGTTATTCCAGGGTTTGACAGTTGAATCAACTTGCATTTGTTAGTACCTCTCTGTATGTTTTTAGGTTTCAGCCTCTTCCACTCTGTCACTTCCCACCCAACAGTCCACTTCCCATCTTCAAAAAATGTGTTCGGATCCTGCCAACACTCACCCACTATGACCTGCCCCCTGCCATTCCCTTTGCTCTTATGGACGTGTAGTATAAAACATATAATTGCTGCTACTTTAGAGGGATTTGCAAGGGAGCAGAGATAAATATGTCTTCACCGTTTTTAACTAAAATTCAATTACTTTTTTCATGAAATAATATGTATCTGTCATTTGTAATATAAAAGATTTTCCCTATAGTACTAGTAGATGTAAAATTAAGGGAATGTTTTGAAATAAGTCTAATTATAGGGTGTTATGGCTCCCAAAAAACTTTGAAGCCCTTAGCTAAGACTTCTAGACAAACAATGCTTCAAAGTCATGCATTTTAACCTGTTTTAAAGTAAAAGAAGTAATTTGCCCCAGCAGGTAAATACTTAACTCTTTTAAGTATTTTAAGAAGTTCTGTTGAAATTCATTTCCTTCATCCTACCATCTGATTTTCTTACAGGCACTAAACTGGCCATTTTAGCAGGGATATCGGGGTATCCTTTCAACCACTGTAATAGGAGTTTCAAACTTGTGGCCTGTAGACCTAATCAGTATTTTGCCTTGCTCGTGTGTTTAAAATAAAATTGAACATGTGTTTAGGTGAGGGTGTGTCCCGTCCTGTTTGCAATGGATCCCATACTCTTGATTGCCTCAACCCCCTCCTTGATTACATATTTATGTTACCTTCCTGGACCCTATCAGTAATTTGAGTTCACAACCCCTGTATGCTATTCTCAGCAAACTGAACCAGAGCCTTTCAAATGAACTCAGCCCTCAAAAATGATAGAAAAATTTCTAGGCATCTACATTACAAAGAAATCTGAAATGATACCTTCCTGTTACAGACTCTAACAAAATATAAAAGAAAGAGATGTGTTCAGCAAGTCACAAATAAAGTGGCTTTTTATGAGCACTCTGAACATTTTCAGAGAAACACAGATTCCCTTTGTTCTTAAATCAGATTAGTTGATGAATCAGTTTTATATATTGAGTTATAAGCAAAATGCTCTATTTTGTTTGGTAGAAGCTTGAACGTTTCAGTTAAAAACTGATGCTTTCACCTTGAAATGTGTATCATCTCAACATGCAGGAGCTGTGGGGCCAGTGCTCTGAGGAAAAGCCTGGAAAACAGAGCAAAGCCCAGTGAAGACTGCCTCTCGAGTTTTACGAGTTCTTAATGGTTTGAATCACTTGTAGGTGTTTTTAATACCTGCTGTCAGTTTGGAAATGTTTCTCACTTGGCAACTGGATAAGGGCAATAAACTTGTCAAGCAGGCAACTAACTATTCAATCTATTATTAAAAACATAACATCCAAAGAAATGGAAAATCTGTTTAGGTCTGTAGCTTCTTTTCACTAAACACTTTTCAGCCATAATATCTTTTAAAGCACTTCCTGAAGTTTATTCCCTTATTAAGAGAATTATCAGAGAATAAATTATATGGTAATAATCTGGTGCTCTTTCTAAACAACAAAAAGGAGCAATAAATATGAAAAGATATTTAAATTATGTGCTTTTAATAACTGTTGGTAGTCACAAACACATTATTTTAATTAAGGAAAAGCTTAGCAGAAATCAGTTATAATAAGTAGCTGTGACTAACTCTTTTCTTTCCAGAAAAAATGCAAAGATAAATTTAAATTTTTGTTTCAGGAGAGAATAAGTTCATTGAACACAAAATTTACATTTCTAGACTCAGGTTTTATTTTATTGCTCCTGAAATAAACTTGCAAATCTTCTTTCACATGCTAAAATGTTTTTTTTTTTAATAATTGATATCCATCCAATAACAATATAGTGCCTGGTAATGTTTGAAGAATTGCAATTAATAAGACCTCTCCATTATTATTCAGGCATAGAGCTAAGAATTTTGAAGGACATTAACTCACCAGAGCTAACTACTCTGTGAATATTAAATAAGACCTAGGGCTCCAAAATCGCTAACAAAAAAACTAGAAATCTCTGGATTTGAAAAGAGCTTTGACCTGATAAATTTTATCAAACTCATTTAATTGTCATGTGGACCATTTAGATGTGAACAAACAACATATTCATTTTGACCAATAATTCATCAGTTTTTACCTGGTTGTAACAGGTTTACTGAGGGATCACAATTCAATAGACTATAAACATGAAATGATTTCATTGTTTCTGATATCTGCTCTAGGCGTTACAAACTAGTAGCCTATAGAACTAAGCAGTATTTTATTTTGCCTGCAGTTTTTAAAATAAAATTGAATTTGAATGTCGGTAAGGTATACACTGCCTTATTGCCCACAGGCACCATACTTCCTGTGTAGGTAGAATTCTAAGATGGGCCCCAAGATTCTCACCAACTGGGGCATACCCCTGTATATCACCTTCCTCTTGAGTATGGCCAGGACCTGTGAATATGATAAATTGTCACTCCATTATTAAGTTGGATAGATTACAAAGGTGAAGGGATTTTGCAGATGCAATTAAGTTTCCTTGTCAGTTGACTTTGAATTATTCTAAAGGACTTGAACCTAGGTGGGCCTGACCTAATCAGCTGTGCTCCTTAAAAGAGAATCTTGGCCTTTTCTGAAGCAGAAGAGATACTTTCCTGCTGGTCCTGAAGAGGCAAACAGTCATGATGTGAACTGCCTATGGAGAGAGGAAGCCTCTAAGACCTCAGGACTTGAGTTCTAGAACTGTAAGGAATTGCATTTGCCAACAACTAACCAAGCTCGGAATGAGACCCTGAGCTCCAGGTGAAAGTACAGCCTGGCTGACACCCTGATGGCAGCCTTGTGAGACCCTAAGCAGAGGGCTCAGCTAAGTCACACTTGGACTTCCAGCCCCCAGAAACTGTGAGATCATAAGCATATGCCATATTATGCTGCTAAATGTGTGATAATTTGTAACTCAGCAATAGAAAACTAATACACTTCTTAATTGCTTCCACACCCAGCTTAGTCCATAAATATCCCCTTTTCCATCCCTTTACATGCTAAAGAGGTTCTATAATGTTCTGATCAGTTCAGTTACTGAAACTTAGTCCCGTTTAGTTTATAATTTAACTTCATATCCATGTAAAGATCCTTCCTCTCACCCAGTACAAGTTACAGCTATGGCCTTGTCTGCTTGGAGTGGTGTTGGTAGATTTCTGCCTTTCCCTCTTTTTTTTTTTTTTAAGATAACTTTATTGAAGTAAAATTTACATAACATGCCATTACTCCATTTTAAGTGTACAATTAAATGATTATTAGTAAATTTGCCAAGTTGTACAGCTATTCACATAAATCAGTTTTAGCAGATTTCCTTCCCCCTCTTGAGACCCCTAATTCCCATCCCCAACTACATTTCAAGCATGCCCCTCCCCTCCACAGTGCTCACCACATCCCTCAGATGTGGGTCTACCCTCCCAACCCCCAAATTCCTGGTGAACACCACCAACCTTTGAGCAGCCCAAAAGATCCTGTCCCTCCTCAATCCTCCCCAGTCCCTCACCTGGGAGCCTTGGGTAGTTAGACCTTCTCTTCCATGGATTCTGAGGATTGTGGAGAACTGGAAGGAACAAGGTTACCCATGACTCCTGAAATATAATGCTACAGTGCCTTCAAGCCTTGCTAGAAAGTCTCTTCAATTTTCCTGCCTTCTGAAATATAATATATAGTGAGGAACAAGTCTGTATGTTCACAAATGTCCTTCAATTTTAGGAGCTCCATATCAACCTCTCAAAAAAACAAACAAACAAAAACTGGAAGCAATATCAGGTTTAGTCGACGTATCTTTCATCTCAAAATTCATTCAGCCAGAAAAAGACAAGAGAGTTTTCTTTCTTGTAAGTCCCCCATACCCTCTCCAGTCCATATTTTGTGAACCCCTATCCATTCTACTATACGAGACACCTCCCTTGCCTTCAGGAAAGAAACAACCTCTTAGCTGGAAGCTCCACCCCCCTCAAGGCTGGCTTTTCCTTGCTTTACCATTTTCCCTTCTTCTCTTTACATGGACTAGGGGAATATTTGTTTAGGAGGCAGCGAGTAGGTGTGCGTGTGAAAGGTTAGTAATAGCATTGGTTTACGGCACATAAAAAATCCTTTGGGTTTTGGTTTGGATTCAAATGCTGTGTATCATTGATACTTTCCTTTAGAATTCAGAGTACAAGAGACGTTTTTCTCAAATGTGAGCTTTAGCTAAATTTCCTGGACTGTAGGAAAAGACTTACAAAACACTGCATAATTATTTTTTTCAAAACAGTAAAACCAGCTATTTGAGAAAAGAAAGTTGTAAAGCTTTAAAGGCCAATAGCATCCATCTCTTTTTTTTCCCCCTCCTTCCCCCAAATAAAATGTGTTTATTCACTATTGATAGAACAAGCTGTCAAAAATTTCCATCTGTGTTTCCCTCCTCCTGATATTATGAAAAATAAAAGAAATAGAAAGAAACCCAGGCTCTAAGTTTGATTTTTAACACAGTGGATTCTCAACCAACAACAGCATGAATTGGACGCAGAAGCATTCACAAAAACGAAGGCTTACTTCCAATAACTGTGGATATACCATCTTATTGCTGTCATGGCTCAGCCCACCCTGTGTCTGGATCACTCCTGGAAAAGTCTCAAGTACTGAGAGCATCTCTCCCAGTTACAAATAAAACATCAAAGCTGAAAAGGTGCCCATCCATTCAGGAAAGCACATATTTTCAGTGTCAATTCTTTTTTTAAAAAAAAATAATAATAATAAACTTAATTTTTAGAGCAATTTTAGGTTCATAGCAAAATTTATCAGAAAGTACAGAGATTTCCCATATTCTCCCTACCATCATCAATATCCCCCACCAGAATGCTTCATTTGCTACAATTAATGAGCATACATTGACATCATTATCATCCAAAGTCCATAGTTTAAATTAGGATTCACTCTTGGTGTTATATATTCTATAGGTTTTAGCAAGTGTACAGTGTCATGTATTCACCATTGTAACATGATGCAGAATAGTTTCATTGCCCTAAAAATTCACTGTGCTCTGCCTATTTATCCCAGCCTTCCCTTTCCCCTGGCAACCATTAATTTTTTTTTGATGTCTCCATAATTTTACCTTTTCCAGAATATCATATAGTTGGAATCAAATGGTATGTATCCTTTTCAGATTAGCCTCCTTCACTTAGTAATATGCATTTAATGTTCCTCCATGTCTTTTCATAGTTTGATAGCTCATTTCCTTTTAGTGATGCATAATATTCCATTTTCTGAATGTACCACAGATTATTGAAGGACATATTGGTTAGTGTGTTTCATGACCCAATATGTGGTCTATCTTGCTGAATGTTCCATGTGAGATTGAAAAGAACGTGTAATCTGCTGATGTTTGATGAATTATTCTATAGATGTCAATTAGATCCAGTTGACTAATGGTGCTGTTGAGTTCAACTGTTTTTACTGATTTTCTGCCTACTGGATCTCTTTCTGATAGGGAATTTTTAAAGTCCCTGGCATAGTATATTAATAGATTTATCTATTTATCCATATGGTTCTATCAGTTTTTGCCTCAAATATTTAGATGCTCTCTTGTTGGGCACATACATATTAAGGATGTTATGTCTATGGTTGGAGTATTTACTCTTTTATCATTATGTAATGCTCCTCTTTATCCCTGATAACTTCCTTTGCTTTGATGTGTGCTCTGTCTGAAATTAATACAGTCATCTCTCTGTATCCACAGGTTCTGCATCTGCAAAGTCAACCAAACACAGTTTGTAAATATCCAAAACATAAGAATAAAAAATAACAATACAACAATAAAAATAATACAAATAAAATACAATACAATATAACAACTATTTGTATAACATCTACATTGTACTCAATGTATTATAAATAATCTAGAGATGATTTAAAGCATACAGGAATCCTGTGTAGATTATATGCAAATTCTATACCATTTTATATTGGGGACCTGAGCATCTTTTGATTTTGATATCTGCAGTGAGTCCTGGAACTAATTCCCTGTGGATACTGAGAGATAACTCTGTAGCTATTCCTTTTTTCTTTGAATTAGTGTTAACATGTTGTCTCAGTCAGTTTAGGCTGATGTAACAAAGCAGAGTAGATTGGATGCCTCATAAACAACAGAAATTTATTTCTCGTAGTTCTGTAGGCTGGAAGTCCAAGACGAGGGTGCCAGTGTGCTCACAAAAATGAAAATTTTTATTTTATCCTTACTTCTTTCTTCTTCAGTGTTCTTCCTTTCTGTATGTAGGTGCAAGTTACTCACTATGTCATCTTCCTTCACCCAGAAGAACTTGTTTTTAACATTTTTTGCAAAGCAGGCCTACTGGTAACAAATTTCCTCAATTTTGTTTATCTGAGAAAGCCTTTATTTCTTTTTCCTTTTGAAGGATAGTTTTGCAGGGTACAAAATTTTTGTTTGTTTGTTTGTCTGTTTTCTTTTCTCAACATTTTAAATATTTCACTCCTTATCTTCTTGTTTACATGGCTTCTGAGGAGAAGTGGAATGTTTTACTTATCTTCAGTCTTCTAAAGATAAAGTCCCTCCCAACCCTGGCTTATTTCAAGGTTTTTTTCTTTATCTTTAATTTTCTGAAGTTTGAGTATGATATGCTAAGGTGTAGTTTTTTGTTTTATTTTGGTTTTAGCACTTATCCTACTTGGTGTTTTCTGAGATTCCTGGATCTATGGCTTAGTGGTTGACACTAATTTAGGAAGATTCTCAGTCGTTTTTTGCTTCACAGGTTGCCTCTATACCTTTATCTTTTTTTCTTCTACTTCTAATATTTTTATTATGCATATGTTACACCTTTCGTAGTTGTCCCAAAGTTCTTGTATATTCTGTTCTGGTTTTCTTCAGTCTTTATTCTCTTTGCTTTTTAGTCTTGGAGGTTTCTATCGTCATATACTCAAGCTCAGAGATTCTTTCTTTAGCTGCATTAAGTTTACCAAGGAGCCTATCAAAGACATTCTTCATTTCTGTTACAGTATTTTTGATCTATACCATTTCTTTTTTATTCT
Organism: Lepilemur ruficaudatus; assembly: GCA_963574885.1. Taxonomy (NCBI): domain Eukaryota; kingdom Metazoa; phylum Chordata; class Mammalia; order Primates; family Lepilemuridae; genus Lepilemur; species Lepilemur ruficaudatus. The sequence goes on from CAUYRT010046992.1 coordinate 9,219, forward strand.
TTCTTAGAATTTCCATCTCTCTGCTTACATTATCAATCTGTTCTAGTGTGTTGTTTACTATTTTTATTAAAGCGCTTTGCATATTAAGCTTGTTAAAAACTTCCTGGTCTCACTGGAGATAAGTGATATCTCATTGTGGTTTTGATTTGCCTTTCCATGATGATTAGAGATGTTGAGTTTTTTTTATATGTTTCTTGGCCATTATTCTGGCTTGTTTTGAAAAGTTTCTGTTCATGTCCTTTGCCCACTTTTTGATAGGGTTGTTTGATTTTTTCTTGCTGATTTTCCTGAGTTCTAAATAGATTCTAGTTATCAGCCCTTTTATCGGATGTGTAGCATGTGAAAATTTTCTCCCGTTCTGTAGGTTGTCTGTTTGCTCTCATGTATACATACATAATGAGTGCAGTGTCCACCATCTGGGGGATGGACATGCTTGAAGCTCTGACTCGGGGTGGAGAGGGGGAAGGCAAGGCAACAAATAACCTAAATATTTGTACCCCCATAATATGCTGAAATAAAAAAAAAAATCCTGGTCTGACCTAGCTACCTGCAAAGGTTGAGGCGGGAGGATTGGGCAATGCAGCAAGACCTCATCTTTAAAAAAAAATTCTGATTGGATAATCCCAGCATTTCTGCCACATCTAACTCTAGTTCCGATGCTTGTTTAGCTTCTTCAAACTGTTTTATTTTTTATTTTTCATTTTTTTGTTTTTTAGTATGCCTTGTAGTCTTTTGTTGAAAGGTGGATATGATATACTGGGTAAAAGGAACTACTGCAAAAGAGATCTTTAATAATGGGATGGTAAAGAGTAAGGGAAGGGAAAGTTTTCTATAGTCCTATGATTAGGTCTCATTTTTTGTGAGGTTGTGCCTTTAGACTGTGAACTTCACCAGTGCTTCTTAGTTCTCCCCCAACACCCACTGGGGTTGGGCAGGTTGGCTAGAGGGGACTGGAGTTGGGTATTTCTTTTTCCCCGGGTAGGTTAGGCTCTAATAAGATCCCAGTAGCTTAGGCTGTGGTAAAATGGTTTCTACTGAGGGCAGACTTTGTTAAGAAAAACATAATGCCCTTACTTATTTCAGAATGTTTCCTTTTCCTATCTCCTTGCCAGAAGCATAAGTGGATTTTCCTTCTATGAGAACCTGGTAGAACTCCTGAAGGTAAAACTCACAAAAATATAGGAACCTCCCTAAGACTGGGCCTCCCCTCCCCAAAGATTTTAACTCTCAAATTTTTTAATTTTGAGCTTCCAGCAATTCTTCCATTACAAGTCAGGTTTCCTACCCCAACACTGATTTCTGCAGAAGTTCCAACTCTGGTAAGTTGCAATTCTCTGTATCTGCCTATCTGTCTCTCCAATTTTAAGGAGGTAGCTTGCCCTGGGACCTCACTTTTCTGACAGTTCTAAGTAGAGTTGTTTATTTACTTATTTTTTTAGTTTGTTCAACTTTTTCCTTGTTGTTAGGATGGAATAGCAACTTCTAAGCTCCTTACAAGCCTAAACAGAAAACAGAAATGTCCCTCTAGACTTTTTTATAAGTGATAAATATATAGTCCTACTCTCAACATTGATAAAATGTTACATCAAGTACATCTATCCAAGGCTTCCTCTAAAGCTATGCATGTGTTCCTTGTTGCCTTTTATGTCAGGTTTAACACTGATTAATCCAGCTTTGAAACTTTTCATTGTGATAGCCACCATCTTTGTCCAGAAGTGCATTAACTCTCAATTCTCTACCTAACTCTCTCTTTGCCTCTGGTCTCTCCTGTTCCACTGTATCCTGTTATCATCTTCTTCAAAGAACAACTCTAAGGTTTTATAAAATTCAATTTTCCACAATACCTAATCTATTCTGTGCTTGATAAGCACCAACCCAAATTATTTTACCAATCTTAATCTCTGCTATATCCTTAGTGTTTTAAGCTGTCATCTCATCAACCTAGTCATAATTCTCCAAATTCCTCTTATTTTCTCCAAACCCACCTATTCACTTATAATGCTTCCTGGACTTGCTCATAAAAATATAGTCCATTTACCAAGGCAATATCAAGCCTTTCCCAGTATTGCCAACCAGATATTCATTCTCCCTTCTTCAATACCTACAGCAATGTTTTTGTTTTGTGGGGGGAATGACATTTAATGACACCATAGTATAGTCAAGAGTGTCTTTATCTTATTTGTCAAATTTAATGGAAGTTTCTTCAATGAACCCAATGCACCTTGGTCATTTTCTCTCACATGCATTTTCTGGTATACTATCTAGCACAGAGCAGGCATAAAACAAGTCTATCCCTCAGTAAAATGTATGTAGAAACAAACTTTTAAAAAATGTCAAACAAAACTCTCTTACTTCTGAGATCTAATAACCCAAATATGTGGTTAAATAAATACACACACATATATCTTTAAGAAAACTGAAGTAACAAGTGGCACTCTTCAAACTGATAATCAACAAAATCAACTGATTGAAGTTAAACACCTTCTGAAACAAGAAACACTTCTGCTAAGTGTATAATATATGTGTACTATTTAAAAATTTGAATTGTCATCAAAGAATTCACTGTCATTACTTGAACTATTGTCTCATAGAAGAAATAAACATTTTTAGACAAATTTATCAAAACTAGACTTGATAGTGTAAACATCTTTGTGAAGTGTACCTCTAATGTCATGCTGGTAACAGTCATTCTGACTATAAAGCAATGTCTGATAATTTTAATAAAATACCAAAATACCCACTCTTTAAAGACTGGTATCTTTCAGAGTATAAATAAGAGATTCTAAGTTCCTCATACGAGAAGACCAAGATCAAATCACTTTGGAAACCAATTCTGAGCTTAACTAAAAACCATGTAACAAAGTCTGTCACATTCTTTTATTTTTATTGCCAAAGTAGCATTTATTAAATCACCCACCAACCTCTTCTTAAATAATTTGACTCTGTTTTTTTTCCTGATGATTTTCACAAGTCAAATTTATCTTCCAGGAATGAAGACATGACCTTCTGACATAGCTTCAAAAGAATGTGCATTTGCTGTAATCATGAAAAAACATTTCATAAGCAAAGTTCCGAAAACTTACTGATTCTACTTGTTGGAATAGTAGTCTCTGAAGATGACTGCTTTAAATGTGCACTTAGTGTATAAATTTGGTTCAGCATGTTGAAATATTAGTAATAATAGTGACCATGTCATGTATATGTTGTGAAGGGTACTTATTTATCAATATGCTTATTTTCAGCAATGGAAAATGATAAATTGCACCAAAAAAATGGGACAGAATAAATTTTAATTCTATGCAAAGTATAACATAAGGGACAGAAAATTTCCTAATATGGTAAGTTTCCTAATTCTATACAGTTTAAATTCACATATGACATGCAGATATAGATAAAAACTGAAAAGAATTGTGTACATGTTTGAGAAATATCAACTTACTTTCACCAACTAATAATGTCAAAAAAATAGCCAATAGAATTGTTGTTGGATAAAGATTAAGTCCAAAATAGTGGTATATTTAATATCATGGAATTACTTTACCTTAAGCTTCAAAAATGTTGAACCAGAGATTTCTCATTCAGATTTTATTAATATTTATATATGATCAGAATTTCTGACCCAACCTTGATTTTCTCACTTTCTAGCCCAGACTTTTAGAAAATTATACTATGATTCACAAAATTAAATGAGATTTGAAATAATTATGATAACTTATTTTATAAGCACTTTCTTCTCAAAGCTTTTAAATCTTGACAGTTCAATATATAAAACTATTTTCAGGAGTCATTTCCATGGCAAAACAAAGATGGATAACACAAAGTTTGAATAATTTCTAAAGCCAGTGGCCTTCAAAATAAACTTTTGTTATTCCTCTGTTGTCACTGATTTGGCTTAAGTGACCTAAACTTTAACAGATTTTTCTATTGTAAGCATTGGAATTTTCACAGTATTTTATATCATATTGATTTATCCCTAAATATTTATTGTAACCTTTATACAAATGGAGTTAACTCTTATAAAGCTATCTGGAACATCTGGGCTCTTGCTGTTATTCCAAAATTTAAGTATGCTCCTGCATCAATGTCTTTATACAGTACATTCCCTCTGCTTGGAACATTCTTCTCCCAGATATTCCTATAACACCCAAATGTCCCTATAGCTCATTCACTCACTACGTTCAGGTCACAGAAGAAACCTTCTCAAAGGATCATCCTATTTAAAAAAGATGCCTCACAGCACTGACACTCCCTAGTCTCCCCTACTATTAATTCTCCATAGCTTTCATTATGCTCTAAAATGCCCTTGATTAATTATTTACTTATTTAATAATTGTGCATGCCCCCATGCATCCCAAACCTTCCACTAAATAGTAAGCTCTTACAGGTAAATTTTGGTTTGCTTTAATTTGCTTATTGCTAAAATAATACCTAGAACATAGCAGGCACTCAGTAAATATTTGCTGAATCAGATTTATTTATTTATTCATTTATTTATTTATTGTACTGTGTGTGGGTTAATAAAGAATTTGTCTGATTTTTGGCTTAGGTTTCTGGCAAGGAGATTCAAAAACCCTTAGAATTTTCTGAGTGATAGGAATATCTTTGATATTAATGATATGACTCATCTGTGCCCCTAGATAACTTCAGAATGGAAGCCGATCACCAGAAAGATCAAGCATGTGATTGGAGGGTTGGAACTTTCAATCCCTTCAACTTCCAAGAAGGAGAGGGAGGCTGGAGATTGAACTCAATCATATGGCTAGTGATGTAATTAATCATGCCTATGTGATGAAATCCTAATAAAAATTTTGGATATTGGGCCAGGCATGGTGGCTCACAACTGTAATCCTAGCATTCTGGGAGGCTCAAAGAGGGAGGATCGCTTGAGCTCAGGAGTTCAAGACCAGCCTAAACAAAAGTGAGATCCCATCTCTATCAAAAATTGATTAGCCGGAGATAGTGGCATGCACCTGTAGTCCTAGCTTCTTGGGAGGCTGAAGCAGGAGGATCACCTGAGCCCAGGAGTTTAAGGTTACAGTGAGCTATGATGATACCACTGCAGTCTAACCAGAGCAACAGAGTAAGAATCTGTCTCATAAATAAATAAATAAAAATTTTTAAAAAACATTGGATATTGAAGCTCAGTAGAGCTTCTTGGTTGGTATACACACACGTCAGGAGGGTGAAGCACCCCTGCTACACAGAGAGAAGGTACAGAACCTCCATATTCAAGACCCTCCAAAACTTCTATGTGTATCTTACATAATAAAACTATAATCATAAGTGTAGCACTTTCCTGAATTCTGTGGGTTATCCTAGTAAATTATCAAATCAGCAAGTGGTTGCTGGAACTCCCTAATTGGTGGCCAGTTGGTCAGAAATGCAGGTGGCCTGGAGATCCCTGGTACTTCTGGCTGACATCAAATATAAGTGTAGTCCTGATACTAGCTCTGGGTGGTCAGCGTCAGAGCTGCATTGAATTGCAGTATACCAGTTAAGACTGAAACAGAATACTGTAGATAAAAAACAATTTAAGACTGGGCAACATAGCAAGACTCGGTCTCTACAAATATTTTTTTAAAAAAATTAGCCAAGTGTGTGGTGGCATGTGCCTATAGTTCTAGCTACTGGGGAGGCTAAAGTGGGAGGATTGCTTGAGCCCGGGAGTTCAAGGTTACAGTGAACTCTGATAGCACCACTGTACTATCACCTGCATAACAGAGTGAGACGCCATCTCTAAAAAAAAAAAATTAGTTGCATCTCCATAAGTGTGCATGTTTTCTTTGTTTGGTATCTACATACAAGGCCCAGTCTCAGTCAAATTGGAAACTCTCATAATTAATGCATAGGATAGTTCTTAAACTGAGAGTTCAATAAAATAACAAATAGAAATTCAACATATGAATTTTTTCCATGTTGATGCACATTTGCCTCTACTTACATTTTAGCCAGTGACCTATGCATATATTTGTTTTTCTGGGTAGTGTTATAAGAATGTATAGTGAAGGAGCTCAGGAAATTTTACCCCAAAATATGACTCCTTGGTATAGAAAATATTTTGAATTAAAGGCCATTCAAGATCAAAAAGCATTGAAATGGGCTTTTCCTATATCTATGTAAACCAGACTGATGGATCAAAAGATCAAAAGGGCAATTGACTTCCCTTCCTCTCCCTGTTATCTCAATATATTGCAGGAAGGAGGATCAAGAATGCAAGCAGACCTGGTCTAAATCTTTTAAATATAATACTTGTGGCAGGTTAATTTAATTTGATCACTTTAATTTAATTTACAAAGAGAATCACTTACAAGTCAATCTGTTTTCCCCATCCATTTATCCTCTAGCACCATTTGTTCCTCCTAAACAAAATTACCCAAACTCCTCATCTCCCTCCCCTCCAAAAGGACAGGTATAAAAATATCTTAACTTCATTGGGATTTTGGGTAATTATTCTGTGATTATCCCCATGTGCATGGTAAATAAAATTCTTTCTCTTATTATTCTGCCTTAATTGTGAGTTGATCTTTCAGTGAAATTTCAGGGCAAAGGGCAAGTGTCCCCTCATCCTTAGGGTAGATCTATAAATAGAATCAAGACAACAGGAACTAAAATTTTGAAATGTGTTGCTTAAAGTGAATCAACCCATCATTAACACTGGCTGAAATATATTGTCACTACATCAATACACAGTAGGACACATTAATTTCGTGCATTTTATGAACACTATAATAGTTTCTAGGTTAGAAGGGGTAAGTAAATTAAGCAAAACCCTAGGCAGGCATCAGAATAGCAGGTGATTCCTATTATACTGGGTTTTCATAGCTGAGATAAGGATCCATAATAGAGATAATGAATTATTTCAAAAGAAATTCAAATTCAAAAATCAATAACTGGCTTTCCTTACATAAGGGGAATATCTAATAGCAGCAATCAGTGACTAGGACAACTTCTAACCTAATACATTTAGCCAAAATGATTTCAATTTCTATCTCCAAGCATGTTTTAGTGGTTCTTTTCCATCTTATTACTTTGAAAAATTTTCATTAGAGATTCAAGGCTTTTCAGAAATGAAAGTCACCATAGAAATCATTATGAGAGAGAACATCTGCTGGAGATACATTATGAAGTTAAATTTGAATTCAGGTTTAAACCTGTAACAAAGGTGATTGTTATATTATACTAATGACCCTTTTGCTTAATAAAAACAAAATGAATAAATATGGGTGTTGTGTTTCATTTTTAAGGACTCTAAGAATTTACGATATTTTAGAAGAGCTGGGTAGATTTTACCCTTATAGTACTATAATATAAAATAGATTTGTCAGCAAATCAATAGTGCAAAGGAGGAAAATGCTGCTTCTACTGAAGGGTAAAAGACAACTGCTGCTTCAATCACCACTTTAACAGCAGTTTGCATTCAAACAATGAACTGCTAATTACAAGTGATTGTTATCTGTGTGTAAAAAACAAGTTCTTAAAAATATAGTCCTGTCTTCCTTCCTGAATTTTATCAACAAAATATCTCTATGCCCTTGAGCACAATAAAACAGAATCATATTTTTTAAAATAGTCTATACGTTTGGTTCTTCTTAAAGTCAGATTAACCTCTCAGGCAGTACAAATTAAGAAAGTTTTGCAACGTGTGAAAAGAAGAAGCAACCAGCTGGAAATTTCTCTTGATTACTATTTTCCAATAGAAGAATTAATTCTAAATTTAAGGAAAGTTTTAAAAATGAAATCCAGAAATGAGCCCAAAGTAGTTAATTTTAATTACAATTCTAATATTAGATTTAAAGTTTTACATCTTTCCACCTTTACAGTTAAGACCATTTCAAGTGAGTTTTGAAAAACAAATGTATGAATAAATAAAAGAAATAATGAAGAGTAAATGCCAACAATAGATGATACCTGCTAGGAAAGCATATTTTAAACTGTTTTGCGTATAATAGTGTTTTTCAACCTCACACTATTGACATTTGGGGCTAGATAATTTATTATCTTGGGGAAGAGGGTGCCTGTCCTGTGTTTAAAAATATTCCTGGCCTTTACTCACAGCATGTCAGTAGCATACTGCCCCCCTGCCCCTGTCCCAGTTGTGACAACAAAATAAATGTCACACGGGAGTGAGGACAAAATCACCCCCAGTTAAGAATCACTGGTGTGTGAGTTCCCAGGGCAGAGTCTCCTCCACGGTATACGCCTCCTGTCCTAGACTTGGAAGCTTCCCAATGTGAGATGTCTCTCTTCGCACTCACTCCTGTGGAGCCGGGAAGGGCCACTGGGCTACGACCCTCCCCCAGCCAAAGCTGATTCAGAAGAGCGCATCAGAGAGTTCAAAATGATCCCTGCTCCAGTTTTTACTCCACACAGCCCGTCTGCCTGCACCACTGCCACCGCTTCCCGCCAACTTCAGGCATTTCCTTGCCTGCATGAGTGTGGGACTTGGTGGGGGGAGGCTCGCCCTCCCGGGTGTCAGAATGCCCGACCGCAGCAGGCTGGCTGGGGCGGCATGGCAGACCCACGCTCCCTTTGCAAGGCACACATTCCACTCTCCGAGCTTCCCAGAGATTCCCCAAATCACCTCCATTTTCCACTGGTGTCCTATGTCCCATGCTGTTTCTCTGCAGGTCCACAAAACTGGTCCTGTGGAAGTGGAGTTCACTTGCATGCAGTAGTGGGCCTATTTCACCTCCGACTCTGAGAGCAGAGAGCCAGGAGGTCACCCCTAATCCACCATTTTTCAAAAACCCTACAGAATAAAAGCAATCCCCATCAATGTATCATCATCATTCTTTACAGACCTAGAAAAAATCATTCGGCACCTATTATTCTTGCCGGTTTCATTTGAATTGCACGTTCTTCTGTCTGGCTCTGTTATCAGCTTAGGAGTAAAGAGAGAAGCTTCTATCTTTATGCATCTTCAAATTTTATTTTTGCTTCTCCTTTCTTTTTAAAACTCTGCTACAGTGTCCTGTTGCCTCTGCTCTGTCCCTGCATGATCTTTCTCTACTATGAAATAGTATAATAAATGTTTATCATCCCAAAAATATATTTTTAATGGGAAAAAAATTTAAGGTAAACTTGGCAGCGATATGTCTGCCACACGTGTACACTCTTCTTGTGGGAAATTAAAAGTGGAGCAACTATTTCTCCAGGGGGGCTGGACTTTCCTTCCTAGGGCAGCGTTGCCCTCCCCATCCCAAAAACATGTGGGAGAAGATCTAAACGTTCTGTTCCGGTCAGCTAAGGCAATAGACGGTTCATTCCTTCTGACAAGTAAAGGCTATTTAGCACAACCTTTTCCAGGTATCTTACAGAACAAGTTCTGGGCATAAACCAGTTCGAGAATCACTGAATACTGTGGCCGTCTCACAGAAATTCAAGTTATGCAGGGGCCTGAGGTTTAAAAAAACCCTTCTCTCTTGGTTTAACCCAGTGCTCTCCAGATTTATTTCGCCACAGAATCCTGTTTGCAAGGTAAAACCTATTGTTGATTGAAAAATCGATTGGAATGTCTGCAGTCAATTAAAACCGTGATGTCCTTAAAAAAAAAACAAAAACTTGTTTTTAAATTTATCACGTAACTGGTGCACCTAAGACCTACAATGGAAAGCATACGTGTAGGGCAATGCCAGATTTTAAGTTGACACATCTAAAAAATGATACCTTCCTCCTCATTCCTTCATTTCTATTCCACAGTATTAAGCACTTACTGTTTACAAGGCCCTGGGTTTTCACTTGACCTTCTGCCACAACCTCAGCCTTGATATGGTCTCCAGACAGGGGAGAACTAATAGGAAGAAAAATGTCCTAAAACCCTACAGGCACCTTTGACTGTGTGATTTATCTTTGGAAAAGGGAGGGGAGATTTGTTTAGGAGCAAAGCCTCCCACATTGGCTGTGCCCTAGGGATTGAGGCCAGTAAAGTCCCACTCACCTTCAGGGACTCTTGTCTGGCAATGCCCAGGGCTCACTTCTCCTTGGGACAGTTTTGGGCTATTAATTGTGAAGAGAAGGAGTTTTCTCTCCTTTCAACCATCCCTGAGTGGAGGACCAGCTGCCAGCTCTCAGACCTAGCACTCTTTTCAACACAGGGGATTAAGGGGCATGTGGTAAGAGGATCTATTTCAAAGAGCTGGTAGAAGATGATCAATGACCTAGGAAATCAGAGTTGAAAAAGGAACATCAGTGCCTTGAAATGTTCCCTAGAGCTCTGACCCCATGAGGGTTTTAACTAAATGGCTACTTAGTTTATTGGATTTACCCACACAGCACATATTTAAATGAAATGGATGGAGGAAAGAATGTCTAAGCTACATGGCAGAAAAATGACAAAAAGCTTTTGAAGGTCAGGAAACATAGCACGATCACTTTAGACGAGTGGGAAAATGAAATTCTTCTCAAGACCTTGTAGACCTGATAGTGCTATCAATTTTAAAATGGATATAGTGCTTTAGGAGGAGTGTGTTTCATACTAAGTGACTATGTACTGAATTATAATAGCTTTGGGCATTCACTTGAGAACTTAATGAATGAGTTACATGAAATGTTAATATCATTAATACCAGAGGAATTATTTATTTATTACTATCATCACATATTACAAAGCAGAGCTTCCAAAATCCTTGGCAAAAAAAAAAAAAAACGAAAAACCCTCAATCTTATTTTAGTGATTTGTCTTGAACACAGGAACAATCCAGCAATGCTAGCAATACTGACCTAAATGGAAAAGGCGACTAATTATAGAGTATATTTTAGCTCCCCAAATTCTTTCTGTTTAATCATTAGCCGATCTCATCATCTTTATATAATCCTGCATCGTATGAAATAGCATCTGAACTTGCTTTAGCAAACTGGATAGACATGAAGGGCTTTGTATCGCTTGATGCAGTTTAAAAACGAATGGAATATTTTCCAGGCTCAACCTAAACATTTCACTATGAGATGAAAACATCTTCATATACATAATGAATGCACTACATTCTGGAAGAATTTGGTAAACTGGGATTTTCAGTATTTGGCAATGATACGATGGGAAGCCTTCAACTGAAGAATGCCATCATCTCTGAGGGCTGGGTGTGTTTGTGTGTGTGTACGGACGGACAGACGCATCCATTTCTACAGTGTTTGAATGCGTGTATGTGTTTTAATATGTGTGTAAATATAACGTATCAGTTTGGTAGGGCTACATTAATCAAACGCCACAGACTGGGTGGCTTAAACAACAGAAATTTACTTTCTCACAGTTCTGGAAGCTGGATGTCCAAAATCAAGGTGTCAGTAGGTTTGTTCCTTCTGAGGCCGTGGCTCGCAGGTGGCCACCTTCTCACTGGGTCCTCACGTGGGCTTTCCTCTGTGTGTGAATCCGTGGTGTCTCTTTCTCGCATCCAATTTTTCTATTCTTAAAAGGAGACCAGACCGATTGGATTAAGGCCTATCTTAATAGCCTCATTTTAGCTTAGTCATCTCTGTAAAGGCCCTATCTCAAATACGGTCCTGTTCTGAGGCACCGGGGGTTAGGATGTCAACACATGAATTTAGGGGGCACACAATTCAGCCCAGAACACCTAGTATATATAGAAATGCACAACTGGGAGGAAAATTATATTTACTGTCACCAGGGTTTATATTTTCCCTCTATGTGTGAGCCATCATTTACCCTGCTGAAGTGGAATGCCACTGGAAGAAACAATAAATCAGTTGACTTCCTAGAATTAGCTACCATCACAAGAAAAGCTTTAGTCTAAACGGTAGATTGAAACTCTTACTTTGGAGAATCTTTCGTATTCTTTCTTATTAAAATAATCATAAAACTACTTATCATGCCTACATGGTTAATTAGTAAATGGGGAACAAACATAAATATGATTTCTAAAAAAAAAATGTTACCTTGAGATGGGGTAGATGAGAACGGATTCTGGTAAGTACATTGATTTAGCTTTGGACTAGCATTACAACAGACCCCCTAATCCACAGGTTAGCTTTGTGCAGTTCCAGTTACCTCAGTCAACCATGGTCTGAAAATATTAAATGGAAATTTCCAAAAGTAAACAATGCGTAAGTTTTCAGTTGGGCGCCATTCTAAGTAATGCGATGAAATCTCTCGCCCTCTCACTCCCTCCTGCCGGGGATGAGACTTGTCCCTGTGTCCAGCATCTTCCTGCTGTCTACACCACTTGCCCGTTAGTCACTTAGCAGCCGGCTCAGTTAGCAGACCAACTGCGGCGGTGTCTCAGGGCTTGTGTTCAAGTAATCCTTATTGTACTTAGCAGCGGTCCCAGAGCACAAGAGTAGTGACGCTGGCAATTGGGATGTGCCAGAGACATGCCGTGAAGTGCTTCCGTTAAGAGAAAAGATGAAAGTTTTTGACTTAATGAGGAAAAAAAAAAATCATATGCCAAGCTTGGTAAGATTTACAGTAAGAACAATTCTTCTATCCATGAAATTGTGAAGAAGGAAAAATAAATTTGTTCTACTTTAGCTGTCACACCTCAGACTTTATCATAGATATGTATGTGTAGAAAAACCATGGTATATACAGGGTTCAGTAATATTTGTGGTTTCAGACATTTATTGGGGGTCTTGGAATGTATCCCCCCTGCAGATAAGAGGGCACTACTGTATAGCATTTCCTTTTCAGATGGATCCTTTTTAAGAGACTAAAATGTTACAAAGAAATGTTAATAATGTTTTATATACCAAAAAATTACATTTACATTTCATAGTAGTTTTATAAACCACTTTGACCTTAGATTTATTTAGCTATGGCACAATCATAGGATTCTAGGGTTGACAAATCCTAAGGAATTCCAGGGTGGGGATTCTAAAACCCTGTTGCTCCATGAAGAGCCTCAGAGCCCTGGGGGAGGGAGAGATGCTGATCGCGTGGCCTCTGAGCATCTCTCTTGCCTTTATCTCAACCAAAGCAGCTCCGCTCTTCTCTACCTTGCATATTGAAGATTGATGCAAGATTTCTTGGGAAATCAGTTTCTGCTGCTTTAAGACATTAAAGAAAACCTCCAATTAGTTAGTGTGTTCCCATTGCAGTCAGAAAACAGCCTCAATCAGGTTAAGTGACCTGCCCAGGCTGACACAGTTAGGCTCTCTGATTCTCAGATCAATCTCCTTCTGATTATACCATATTACTTAAATAGTGTTTGACTAATTCCTTTTTTAATAAAAAAAATTATATTAATATTTACTTAGAAGCATTCAGAATGGCAATGGCTACAACTTTTTTTTTTGCAATTGCAGAGTGGTATTCAGTCAATAGAACCATAATTATTTCTTATAAGCTGCATCAGAGACAACTGAAGATGAGAAAACTGCATCCCCATCTATAACTAATTTGCTCTGTGCACCAACAAGAACCTGCTTTACATTTCCACGCCAATTTACAACCAGGCAAGGTGAGTGGCTATTGAAAATACCACCAGGACATGGCCATCTAAAGACACATTCAGTGGTGCTAACTATACAATAAAAAAAAACACTGTACAATTTAAAAACAAATCTTACACAGCCTTACATTTTAATTTTTTTTTTCTTTAAAAGGAGTGAGTTGTGTACAAGGGGTTAAATGCTTTATAGACAAGAAAAAACTGCACTAGAACCAACTTATTCATCATCATCTTCATCTTCCTCATCCTCCTCTTCATCTTCCGCCTCTTCCTTGTCTTGCTGTTTTTCAGCCTTGACGACTCCCTGTTTTGCTGCCTCAGACTTTCCTCTAGCTCTGTGTGCAGCGATATGCTTTTTGCAGTCTTCCTTCAGCTTCACAGCCTTCTTGTCACCTGCAGCCGTGTCACTCCACACCTCTCCACGGTCCTTTGCAACATCACCAATGCACGGGCGGGGGTGTTCTTGCATTTTTGGGTGATATTCAGAATAGAACAAGATAAGGGCAAAGGAGGCCTCCTGGGTGTGTTAGGATCCTTGAACTTGTTTTTGTTCCCCCTTTAGGAGGGACATAGGTTTTCATTTCTCTTTCCTAACAGGCTTGTCAGCCTTTGCCGTGTCTTCAAATTTTCCCTTCTCTTTAGCAGACACGGTCCTCACCTCTCTGAGCCTTCTTAGAAATCTCTGAGAAGTCGACAGAAGCATCTGGGTGCGGCTTCTTGTGCTCCTCTCGGCGAGTTTGCACAGAAAATGCATACGACGACATTTTGCCTCTTGGATCATTAGGATCTTCTTTGCCCATGTTTAGTTATTTTTCCTCAGCGAGGGACAGAGTCGCCCAGGGCCCGCCCAGCTCTCACCTGCCTGGGCACTGTCTCTGTGGAGCTCAATGTACTGCAATGGCTGTCCTGTTTGATTAATTCTTATGTTACTCATACAAATGGGATTTTACTGGTTTTTTGAATAGGTAAAAGTAAAGGTTGAGATTGTAACTTTACTGTGATCATTTGGGATACTGACAGAAAGCCAGGGTAGGATTAGGTCTCCTGATTTTGTTATCCCTGGATGACACTATCTTTTCTCAGTTAATATCACTTCAAGTGCTTTTGCTGGTTCTGTATTATCCACAATTGGAGTTTTGTTTCCTTCCCATTGGCAATTTTTTCAAGTAGATTTAGGGTGACCTTAGATTCAGGAAATTGCTCTGGTGGCAGTTCCTGCTAAGTTCACCAGAGCACGCTGTTCCGTTTTGTTCAGCATCCTTTGAGACTTGCATTGCTTCATCTCTGGTTCCAGAACCAGTACGTTTGACACTGTACACATGTGGGTACAATTAAATCTATATCATGAATCAAATGTGCTAGAGCAAATATATTTCCAGAAAAAATAGCATCCCCATGACCCTGCAAAGTAACTACATAGTTTTAGAATAATGTTTGTTTTAATTCAGCATTTCCAGAGAGTTGAGAGAGATGAACCTTACCTTTAGTTCTGCTATTTTGCTATGCTTTCTCACTTCTCTGCCTGTTTGCATACCTCCTTTTCCTGGACTGTGGGTGGAAAACAGGACAGGAAAACTTGGACAAGGTTTGCTTGTCCTAAAGAGGAAATCTCATAAGCCTCACCTTCGAATGCTGAATTCGGAATATCTGTATTTTATCCTACCCTAGACAGCTTGCAAATCCCTCCCACCATAAAAGCAGACAATGTTTTATTGAAGGCAGTTATTCCGAACAAATATCTTCATCTACTGTTTGCTAGGCATTAGCCCCAGGACTGGAAACTCAACTCTATTTATCAGTTAACAATTAGAAATTGAAATAGCTGAAGCAGTGAAAATAATATTAATTTTATAAAAAGGGGTTAGGGATGGATGAAACAAAATTGACAAAATGTTGAAGCTCCGTGACAGGCTCATGGAAGTTCATTGTTTAATGAATCATTCATTGTGTAATGATTCTTTCCACTTTAGGCATGCTTCAAACATCCTAAATAAATCATTTTTAAAAATATTATATATATGTATATATAATTGGTGATGTCTGGGTAGGTCAGACCTCTATACCAAAAGTAAAAATTCTGGTATCCAAGACCAGAAACAAAATCAGCAATGAGCCTTAAGAGGAAAGAGTTAGATCAAAGTAAGAAAGAGAGAGAGAGAGAGGAAATAAAAAACGTTTCAGAGCCCACAGAGACATTAGAGGACTCTCACTAGGGTTTTCTACCTATCATGGTGAGCTGAAGCTGGTAGCTTGAAGCAGAACCAAGCTAAAGTTGTGTCTGTGTATCGTTTCTAGTGCTAAGTGTATATTTATGAGTAAGACAACTGCTCTGTAATTTATATGTAGTTCTCTTCAAAGTATACAGGATGTCTTTTCCTCAGGCCTTTTTCACTCTCCTGCAGATCAGCGGCTCTATTCTGCTCACCATTTGAGCTTCAATAATTAGATCAATAATTGGCACATACTTGATATAGCAGTGCCCCCTCATCCAAGGGGGATACATTCCAAGACCCCCAGGGGATGCCTGAAACCTCAGACAGTACAGAACCCTATGTATACAGTGTTTTTTCCTATAGGTATATATGCGTGATAAAGTTTAATTTCTAAATTAGACACAGTAAGCAGTTAACAATAACTAATAATAAAATAGAAATAGAACAATATGCCAACATAACTCTTGAGCTTTGGGCCCATTATTAAAATACGGGTTACTCAGACATGGACACCACCATACTGCAACATTCTATCAGGTCACAGAGCTTGCTACTAAGTGACCAATGGGTGGATAGTGTAGACAGCATGGATACGCTGCACAAAGGGAGGACTCTCATTCCAGGCAGGACAGAGTACGACAGCAAGCGAGTTCATCACACTATTCAGTACGGTGTGCAATTGAAAACTTATAAGTAGTTTATTTCTGGAATGTTCCATTTAATATTTTCAGACCACAGGTAACGAAACCTAGGAAAGCAAAACTGTGACTGAGGGGAGACTACTGCACTTAAAAATAATTGTTGAATAAATGTTTCGAATGTCCCTATTTAAAAGTTCTTATTCTTATTTTTTCTTGAGAGGAGCGTGAGCCAGTGACCTCATCAGCATCCTTATGTGTCATTCTGGAGACCTGTGTGGGTAGGGCAGGTGCCCAGGCACCTAGAGAGCATTGCCACAGTACCTGTTCTCCTTGGATTATAGCATTCTTTGCATCTAACTGCAGATTAATCTGTTTTTTATCATTTCTTTTTCCTTTCTGGTTCTTGGACTGATGCTGAATTCCAGTGTCCTCATGTTTGATTTTAGACAGGAAGCCAAATTTCGTCTGTGCAAATTTAGCAGCATTGATCCCTTTACATGAGGTTTGTGAGCACGTCCAAGTGTTGGCATCATTATTTGATGAGTTTATTATTACTGGCCAGGGAAACTCATAGGATGTTCTAACCTGGAACTTGAGTTAAATGGCATTTTTATTATTTTTTAAGAGACTCTTACAAGTCAGTCTGCAAGATTTATGGAATACTGACTCTGCAGAGCCCTATTCAATGCCCTGAGTGCATACAAAAAAATCAGAGAAACAATCCTTGCCTGTGTAGAACTTGCCATCGAGTTTGGAATTTGAAGCCTGTCTGATGTAAGTCAAAATTACACCCTCTCTTTGAATGCTGTTTTCTTGTATTAATTTAAACTGTGATTAAAATATGTTGATAACTAGTTTATAGCCTCCTTTATAGAATTTTCATTGTAGCTCAAGGCCTGGAAATAGCAATTTAATTAGAAACTTACAGCCATGCATTTCATAGTGATAAATGCCCTGTGAATATTTAGACTATTGGTGAAGGTAAAATATTGTTGGCTTTCCTTTAACTTATTTAGTATTCTTCTTTCCTATAATGTACTTCACAAGGAGATTTCAAACTATTATTTCAGATGAAAATAGTGCAAATGATGCTCTGTTATGAGGATATTTCTTCAGTCTAACGCTCTCCCAACTGAGCTATTTCGGCAGCCGTTTGTTATGAGGATATTTCTAACACTGCAACCCACCCCCCCAAAAACCTCACTATGTCAGGAAAGTTCATTGTTACATTTTTTTCCATAGAAATAATTTATGATAAAATATTTAAAAAGAAATGTTTTCTTTGCCCTGTAAGGGTTTACTTGTTATAAAACTGGTTTTACACATACATATATAAATATGTAAGTATGTATATACATACACATATATACATATGTATCTAATATATATTAATTTTGTTTGAGAAAGACACTTTTAAAATATATCCAGCCATTATATGAACATCTAGTTTTGAAATATTTCTATGACATAAATGCATATATAGTGTTCTAGAGAGCATTCTAGTATATGTTATTTCAACTGTTTGATTTAAAGAATTTTGAGCTGTAATATTTCAGCAAGAACTAGCGACAACCACGGCCACTCTCTGGTTTCTAGCAGTGGAGTAAAACCTGGGTCACAATTTGAGTAATCTGGGCTGTGCCTCTTTGGCTCCCCTAGAAAGAGCAGCCCCAGGTCTACTTAGTTTATACACACACGTGTGTGCGCGCATGCGTTCACGTGTGCTTATACACAGGTTCTCTGCTGCCAGTGAATCCTCTCTACTTTCCTCCCCTCCACCTGCTGCTGAACCTCCTCCTGCCCTTCAGGTGTGTCTGAGCTGCTCTCAGGTCTGGGAAACCACCTGGGGCCCATGAGGGCTGTAGGGGCTGTTTCCCGGGCTATGCCACGGGCACCGTCTTCCTGTCAACTGAAGGGGCTGTCCACACCTCAGTCAAGACACTCACAGCAACAGCCTCTGTCTGTCCCATGTGCAAACCAATTTCAGCCGTCACCTCCAAGCACTTGATCTCCTTGTACTCCCCTCGCTGTGAAAAACGAGACTGCCTTCTGTCATGGAGAAGCCGCAAAGCTCTCCATGTCTTAACAAGGTTTTTATAAAACAACCATTTAATTTTTACGTGCTGTTTTATTTTAGCTCCATTACTTTGGGTTTCCTGCATGAGTCCTGGGGGATTCGAGTCTGTAAGAGTTTCTTGGCGTCCAATTTGGACTGGGCAATCCAGCATTTTCTTTGTTAGAGATGTAAATTGAGAACCTATCGATCTTAGAAGTGTATCCTTTATTCTCATTGTCTTATTGTCACAGGACTCTGTGTGCTGTGCCTGAGTGTTCTTACTCCAACTCTGGGCCCATCTAGGGTGGTGGCAACCCAGACACAAGAGCACGGGCCTCCTTGCAAGTCCCAGAGGACACGGTTCTGGGTGGCTCAGTACTGCCCAGCAAACAGGCTGATCAGCTCAGCCTCGAATCCACGCTGGTTACATACGCCAACCAGTCAGCCCCTAACTGTGAGGAATGAGGAATATTTTAATTTCGCATGTGTACAATTCAAATGGTATTAACTGTAGTGCTGTTTCCAGCTGTTTACCAAATCTCCCAGCAATAATTCAAGTTAAACAAGACTTGGCAACTTTGTCAAAAAACTGGCTGCCTTAAATCAGGATTTTTAAATTCCAAATTTCCTTGAGGAAAATTCGGTCATTAAGTTTTTTCAGAATAAAGATTATATTTACTTTACAAAAGAAATATTTACCAAATCATGCAGACAATATATTTGTCTTTGAAATACTGAATGTAAACATTTGGGGAATTTAACATGTCATTCCCTTAAAGGTTGGAGTTCAGCTAGTTGTGAGAAATTTTTTTCTTTCGATGAATCTGGGTATTTTCACCACAGAAAACACAGCTCCTTCCAAATCCTGTTTATGAGAAAGTCACTGGCCTGGACATGCTCATATCCCTAAGAGGACAACAGTTCAAGAAAAAAAAAAGTTGCTGTTCTGCCTGTGTTACATTTGTTTTCATATTGTTTCAGCTTAAGCATGAAATGCCTGGGTAGAAAAAAATGTTTTATTTCATGGACAATCTCTGGATTTATGGTTAAAACACGTCTCTAAGAAATAAATTTAATTCTCACACTTTGGGAGGCCAAAGCAGGAGGATTACTTGAGGCCAAGAGTTTGAAACTAGTCTGGAAGCATAGCAAGACCGGTCTCTACAAAAAAATTTTAAAAATCAGCCAAACATGGTGGTGTGCACTTGTGGTCCTAGCTACTTGGGAGTCTGAGGTAGGAGGATTGGTGGAGCCCAAGAGTTTGAGTTTGCAGTGAGTTATGATGATGCCACTGTACCAGCACCAGCAGCAGAACAAGACCCTGTCTCAGGAGGGGAAGAAAAGGAAGGAAGGAAAGAAAGAAGGAAGGAAGGAAGGAAATGGATTTTTTTAATATGCATTTCACTAACTTTAAAGAAATTTTTTGAAAAATAAATGGATTTTTGCATAGACCTGCAATCTCAAGTAAAGGTGAGAGTACTGTGTAGATTGCCATTGACAAATTCACTATAAAATATGTAAGTACCGTAGAAAAAGTCATGACTATTGACAAATCTCATCAGTTGTGATTTGTATTTTTGTTATGTCCTGGTGGCAGATAACTTACTATACACAGAAACAGAGTCCCCTACCAAGGCACTGTTTCTGTGTATCTCCTTCTTCCCTCAGTACTAATTCTTGTCCAGGGGGCTTCTTGTTCTCTTGCAAAAGGGGACCCTTTGCCCGCGTCATACAGGCACATCTGAATGCTAGTCTGAACACAACTCTTGCTCAAATCAAAAACCCTGTGCCTTAGTCCATTCGGGCTGCTATAAGAGAAACACTATAGACTTGGTGGCTTATAAGCAACAGAAATTTATTTCTCACAGTTCTGGAGGCTGGAAGTCCGAGATCCGGCACTAACAGATCTGCTGCCCGGTGAGGAAGGAAGCAGCTTCCTGTTTCATAGATGGTGCCTCGTTTCTCTGTCCTCACACGGTGTAAGGGAGAAAGGAGCTCTTTGTGGTCTCTTTTATAAGGACACTAATCCCACCCTCATGACCTAATCACCTCTCAAAGGCCCCCCCCAATACCATGTTAGGGATTAGGTTTCAACATATGAGTTTTGGGGGCAAACACACATTCAGCCTATAGCACATTGCTGTGTACATTATACTGATCATTCTGTTACCATAAGCAGTGGAGATACTTGCCTGGTGGTTGAGTATGGGAGGTCTGAGCACTGGTGACAACAGATGGCAGCCTTTGCTGTTTCTCTGCACTGTAGTGAGCTTTACGGCTTCAGCTTGGTTATCTGTGTCCAGAGAGGTAGAAAGCGGTCTTGGCCCTCTTTAGAAGAATGGTTTCACAGCGGCAACCATTTATGATCGTAATGAGGTGTTTAATACCCCACCTGCAGTCTTAAATACCAAGGTTTTAAGCTTCTTCCTTGGTAAAAAATGATTCATTATTTACTTTGTGAGACTAAAACAACTCTAATTCATTTCCTGTTGTACTAAGCTTATTTGTTAGCTTTTAATAATTACATGCAAACCCTCTTTGAAAGATAATCTCTTCCCTTTTGAAGATATTTGTTGGATTTTTACAATAGACTCCCTTTTCATTAAGAAATGATCTGTACCCGTGGGCAGCATCTCATCTTTGAACGCTTGGCCCGGCCATCCGTGTCCAGTGGCAGAGGGGAGCGTAGGCTTCAGGGTCACACTGCTAGATGTGGCTGTTGCGTCTTTTGCTGGTTCTAAGCAGAGGTTAAACAAGAGCCCTACTTCCAGGGGCGTTACTTGTTATTCCTCACAGGATTCGTGATTCTTCAAGAGAAGTATATGGCAGGTTTGTCGTACAGCTTCAATGTCAGGAGTTGGCGGTTTCTCCTCGTCTTCCACATGCTTTGAGACAAGCCTCATCCACCCTGCCATCCTCTCTCCCATCCACAAGAATGGAAAGGAAAAATAGATTCTGTGAGAGTTAGAATTCCTATAGAGATATGTGCCATCCAGATTTAAAACAGCGCTTCTCTTTCCCTAATAGCTGTAATAACAAAATAATGGCGAAATGGTTTGTGTGAGCATTTCCCAGCGTATCATCACTACCCTGAGCAGCAAAATGCTCCCTCTCCAACCTAGAGAGCCGCGCACGGGCCAAGTTGCTGCTGCAAGGAGCTGGGATGCCTTAAGAGGGGCGGCTGAATCGGCGCCTTGCCTCTGCTCACCTGCTGCCTGAGCCCATTAATGGGCTGAGAAGGCTTTCGAGAATGATTTGAGCGAAAAAGGAATAGCATCGCTGCGTAAAGACAATTTCTTTCCTAGTCTCAGCCCCTGAATTTAACCACTAGATTAAATGCTACTTGCTCGGCCCCTGTGTCCTCTTATTACTTACATGCGAAGAAAACTCAAACTTGGTTGACCTTCAGGATCGGGATGAGGACAGAGTGGAAGCAGCACTGGATTTAATTTAATGTTCTGTAACAAACAAGGGGGAAAGATACAGAGATACCGATTTTGAGGGAAATGTTAATTATGTAAAGCTTAATTACAGATAACATCATGAGGAGAATACATAAAAGGTTTGAAATGCAGCCAAAGCATTTCCCCAAGAACATTAAAAAATGATTGTTGTTTACAATTCACAAATCGCGCAGACATAAAGCTGAGATGGGAAAAACAGAGTCAGGCTTGAAGCAAGAGCTCAGCCTGCTATTTTAAAACCAGTTCGGGGCAGAAGCGACAGTATTCGGAGTTAGCTTGTGTTTCAGAAGTAAATGAGATTCTGTACATGTTTCCCCTTTAAGATAAAAATTAGCAGATCACTGGCGAACACGTTGAAGTAAAATCCTAGGAGACGACACAACCCAAATAAAAATAAATAATGTATGAGATCTTAGAATGGGAACTACAAATAAAACAGAATTCACAGCCATTTATCTCCATGTAAGTACAATGGAAATAAAGGAAAGGCAAGACTTTTACGTGCCTGTCACTTGATTGCTGAATCCAATGATATGAAAATATACCTTTTCACTCAGACGCAAGTTTTATTCAGGGTAGCAATGAATGGCTTACATTTATCCAGTCTACTCTTTAGCTATGCTTTTTTGTCCTTTATTTTTTCCTTACAGTTGGTATCTATTAGTGTCCCATTACCTTTAAAGGTGAGTTTCAGGATAACGGTATGTGGCACCTTGGAAGGAAGTTTGCTTTTAAGGATGTTTGAGAAAATAAGTGCCGGCCACTTCTTATTTGCCTAAAGCCAGTAAGACAACGTTCTTGGGAGGACACCTTCCTGGATTCTGGAATTTTGGGGGTGAAGGCCAGAGCTCCTGATTCTAACAGGCTGGGCGTTAGATGTTGGAGATGCTTCCGGAAATAGACTTGTAACCAAAGGTCTCAACACTTGGTACTTTTTCAAAAGAATGGGAATGGAGAGAATTTTCTTTGTGGCTGAGGGATTTTTGTGTATGTATTCGGCTACGTGGCCAGAGAGCAGAGTTAGCAAAGGGGAAGGCCAGTGAGACGTAGGGGCAGATGAGTTCACGTGTTTATGGAAATGACAATCAAAGACGAAGCAACAATTCACTGAGTTTGGAGAAAATAAACCAAAAAAATTTTTAAGCTTGAAGAACATTTCTTGAATGAATGAATGAATTACTAAAGAGATTGGAGGTCTCTGTTTGATGACAGCTATTGAGGAGCTGCTCTTTGTCCTGTTTGTCCACGTAGCTTTTCCTCTCCCCCTCGCTCCCATGCTTTTTAACTGGGGTAAATTCGTGTAGCATGAGCCACAGTGAAAGAACAATTCAGTGGCACTCACAATGTTGTGCATCCACCACCTTCTAGTTCCAGAACATTGTGTTCACTCCAAAATATATCTCCTCTATCATAAATGACAACCCCCAAATTTTTTTTGTTTTTGTTTTTGTTTTTGTTTTTGTTTTTGTTTTTGTTTTTGTTTTTTGAGACAGAGTCTCACTTTCTTGCCTGGGCTAGAGTGCCGTGGTGTCAGCCTAGCTCACAGCAACCTCAAACTCCTGGGCTCAAGCGATCCTCCTGCCTCAGCCTCCTGAGTAGCTGGGACTACAGGCATGCGCCACCATGCCCCACTAATTCTTTCTATGTATTTTTAGTGGGCCAATTAATTTCTTTCTATTTTCAGTAGAGACGTGGTCTCGCTCTTGCTCAGACTGGTTTCGAACTCCTGACCTTGAGCCATCCACCCACCTCGGCCTCCCAGAGTGCTAGGATTACAGGCGTGAGCCACCCCGCCTGGCCTGACACCCCAAAAATTTGAGTTAAGTTTTAAATTTAAATTAAAAATATGTTGAGTTTATTTAAATTTATTAAAAATAGATTTTAAATGAAATTAGAAATTTACATTTTAAAAAAAGGTTTCAGAGGAAGGCATTTCCAGCTGGCTTGAGGAAGCTGTCGACAAGTTTTAACTGCCCTGGGCACCCCTCCTGAGGTCTCCCCACCACCCCCCTTTACCACATAGGCCCATTTCCTCAAACTTTGTCCTCACAAAAAAATCTTTTGCCCTGAGCTTGGTAGCTAGAGAGGAGGGTGGTGTGGAGAATGAACATGAAGGGCACATTTAAGTATCTCAACCTGGCTATATCTTGTGAGCACAAACACCCAAGCCACGACCCTCAGATTTTCCTTCCCAATTATAAATTATTGAGATTTTTTGTTTTGTTTGCTTGCAAGATTTTCTGGCATGGGACAAAGAGACATGGTGCAGAAGGCTGAAGTGGCTTTGCTAAGTGGCTTTGCAGTGAAAGGGGCATAAGCTAACTGGATGGCTTTTTATTAAGGAAATATGACTATCTGCAAATGTTAAGCAGAAGCAATTTTTCATCAATTCAAGAATCCGACTGCTTTTGTCAAGACCTTGTTATTTAAGCCTGATTTAGAATTACAGAGAGAAATGAATGATCAGTTTCATACTTTGTGATTCAAAGATGTAAAAAGTTGGTGAACAATCCTACATACACAGCACTTTTGAGGTCTTTTAACTGAGACATAAGGTGTTAGTTTATCTTGTGACAATTGCCGAATGGCCTCTTCTAGGAAAATTGAACAAACCTGCACGGATGTATTCGGGGTAGCAGTGACGCCTGTGTTCACCTGTAACCTGGAAACTGGTTCAGATTAAGACCTATTGACAGGACAACATTTGGGCCCTTGTTTTAAATAAACCCATTGTAGAAATAAAAGAAGACTAAGCAAATGGGAACAAGCAAAGGCTATTTATTCAGAGACGATTATTTGGCAGAGGCTCACAGGCAGGCAAAGGAGTGGGAGCGCTTTATGATGGACAAGGGAAGGCTTCAGCCTTCCTCACTGGAGGGTTTTGGCGTGGAAATGCGCAGAACATCTTATTAAATTTGACAAAAGGTACTGATTGTTCGGGAGTACTCTTCTGGCTTTCTCTAGTTGGTCCTAAATTGGACGCAGGGACAAAAATTAGGGAAGTTGTGAGTTATTAATCAAGTCCTGGCCACGGAGGGGTGCTAGAGGGGTTATTGTTTGGCTTCCTGGACTGTCACTAGAGATGGCAGTGTGACTCCCCACAAGTCTGACCCGCAGACAGCAGGCCGGCTGCCTGGGCTGGCTGCTGTAGATAATGGATTGGTTTTCTGGGCTGGTTGTTGCAGGCGGTGGTCAGAGCTCCACTGTCACACACGGGCTGCCCATTGTCCGTTTGCATATGTGGTCCTTTACCATCAAACTGATGCTCACCTTCTTTTCCACGGGACACCTGCATCGAGGAGTCATGTGTACTTTCGCCCTTTCCAGGGACTGCGAGCATGTTCTGCAGTACCCAGTCCCCCGAAGGCATCTCCACTGCTGTCGGGTGGGGTGCGACACGGGGGCTCTGGCATCTGTGGGCAGAGCTGCTGCCCAGCTGCTTGGCCTGGTGCGGTGCACTGCGGTGCTTCATAACTCAGCACCTTACACATGATGGTCACAGGATTAGGACTGGGGACATGGATTGAATCCTCCCTGCGGGCCAGGCATCATCATAAATATGGAAACATATCTTTTCACCTATTCCTCAAAATACAACTATAAAGTAGATATTATTATTATTTCCAATTTATAGATGGTAAAACTGAGCCTAAGAGATTAACTAATTTGTCAGTGGTCACATGGCAAACAAGTGGTGAGTCTGGTATTTGACCCCAAGTGGCTTTAACCCGCATTGAACCATTGCACCACTGTGGGAGAGAGAGTGGGCAAAACGTGCCTCTTTCTATACTAAGCACCCGAGAAGGAAAGGCCCCCCCCCGCCCAACAGCGCTTTGCTTGAGTAAGTAAAGGAAGATGTGGAAAACCTCTGAAGTCTCCAAGGGGAACTGGCGACAATGGTAGCCTCTGAGAGCTTCCCAGTACTTTGAGGGTACAAAGAATCATAATAATTCCTGTGTTCAAATGTTTTATTGTCTGGCAGGGGAGCCCAAACTAGCACAAAGGAAACTATTTTTGAAAAATTAAGTGCTATCCTTTGTGTGTATCATGAGTAAAATGAACTAGAAAAATGAGAACTAGATAAGGGCAGAGAAAGAGAATATACTTAGTGAGAAGGATGGGACGTCAGCTGAGTTTTAAAGGCCAGCAGAATAGAGAGGCATGGCTAGGGATGGAAGACATTCCAAAAAGGGTCTTTTAAATTTAGCACATGGTCGTAAGACAAAGTTTCAGTATACAAGAAGTTTGGGGAGTTTTCCATTATGGAATGCTTTAGTCTCCTTCATAAAATGTTCTTCCAACTACAGACGTCACTTCCATTGTAATGATTTGAAAACTATGGCCTTTGAAGACGTTTCTCACCTTCCTAGACATTTCAGGGAGTTTTTTTTTTCCTTCCCCTATTTTCTTTCTGAGCCAAAATAAACTGCTCTGCTGTCATGAAAAGCATAGTTTCAGAATGGAAAAACAAAACATATTTCTATTTCTCTTTTGGAAAATTGGGCCTTTTGTCAAATTTAACTGAAGCCGCTGAACTTCTGAGTTTTTGTCTCAAAGTACAGTTAATCCATTTTTGAACAGAGATAACTAAGCTTTTCTTCCAGAGTTTAAAGTTTAGAAATGTTCCATCTTCATCAAATAAACCATGTTGTTTTCTATGTCATCCACATCACTGGAGACCTTTGACTGTTAACTTTTCTATGCCTCCTTTTCCTAATCTTTAAAATGGAAAACCCTTAGATGGTGTGGATCAGCCAAATGCTAAATCGAGGCACTCACTGTTCTGAAAATACAATTTAAAAAGCTGTAGCATCCAAACATTTGAAAATAAAAAACAGCAAAAATGTCTAATTTTACTTTAATCATTTCATTTATTTTCTTTTATTACAAAACCAATTCATGTTTAGTAGGGAACTTTTAGGAATTTTATTTACTTTAGTCACAATTGACAATAAGATGAAGATTATATTAATATTATCCTTATGGTTTTAAATTCATAACATTGAGCCTCTCTATTATGAATTATTAAGTAAAATACAAACATGATGTGATTCTCTTGCCAACATTTGATAATCAAAGTGTGATGTGGTAAACTATTCTTTAAAGTGGCTTGTTAACTTTGAAATACTTTCAGAGTGACAGCTGATGGCACCAAATTGCCCATTTTAAATGCCATTATAGTTAAAAAGCAACTATTTTTATGTTTAAATGTTCCTTTTATTTAGTTGCTATTCATAGAATTGATACAATGCTTCTGTCTGCATTTTATACCATAAACATTTCCCACATGCTAATATGTTTTTTATTTAATTTTTATATTAACAAAGCAATGCATATAGATAGTTTCAACAGATCAGTAGTATTATAAGCCTTATAGAGAAAAACAAAGTATTCTCTGCCCTCATCCTTCCTCACTTTTAATTTCCCAATCTTCAGAGATAAGCATTTTCGTCTTCTTCAGGTATTTACCCCAATGGGTAAATACATGCTTAACTTAATCTATTTTTAAATTATAGATATTATTGACTTCCTTTTTACCCAATCTCAGACTTCTTACCCCACCCTCACACACACGCTTCTTTCCCCCATACTTCCAATGAAATTTAATTACAGTTTTTACTTATATCAGTGTGATATTGTCACATGCTTATAATTATGTAACTACTATTCATAGCTGAGCCATATAGTTTACTATAATTTTCTTTATTTTCTTGTTCAAGGTTTTGTTTTCTCTGGAGATAATAATTGTCTTGGTCTCTCAACTTTGCATGTTTGTTTATTTGCTTGGTTTTCTTTTTATTCATCACTAATTCAGCCCTAACTTTTCCAAAAGAACTATAAAAATTCCTCCTAATGTTGTTAAACCATCAGATAATAAAATAACTTCCACTTTTTTCTTTGGAAGCATTCCTTCTGGACCCCTTGCTCTTTTGCTGTAACTTACAAACAATATTTGTTCTGGAAGCTACCATCACTATCATTCTGGGAACTCCCTTTCCTTCAATCCTATGCTGGATTTCCTGTTTCCCTGATCCGGTATCTCTCTGTTACTTGATTTACTCTCTCATTTTAGCAGAACAAACTCTCCAGTAGCTTCCTGCGAATGATCATGGGGGTACATTTTTTGTTACCTTTTTCTGTCTGAATATGGCTTGTTTTGATTATCACACTTGCTAGTTTGGATCAATATTATATTCTAGACAGCAGGTCATTTCTCTAAGAACTATTGAAATCTTTGCTCTATTGTTCCAAGCTTCCCTGTGATACTATTGTTCAAGGCCATTCTGATGCTCGATTCCTTGTATGTGATAAAGTGTCCCCTACCCACTAAAGTTTTAACAAGTTCTCTGTAAACCTCACAATTTTACAATAATATGCCTTGGTATGACTCTTTATTTCTTGTGCTGGGCAGATTGTAGGCCCTTTCAACCTGTAAATTCCTGTTCTTCATAAATTCTTGGAACTTTTAAAATATTATTTATTGATGATTTATTGGGTAAATTTCTTCTCTCTTTATCTGACTTCTTAAAACTCCTGTTAGTTAGATATAGGATCATATTTAGTGTATGGCATTCAGTTTTCTTATCTCTTTTCCCCTACTTCTCGTCTCTTTGGCTTTTTGTTTTACTTTCTGGAAGATATTCTAAACATTGTCTTCCAACTTTTCCATTGAAGTTTTACAAAATGTATTATTATTAGTGTTTTAACTTCTTTTTGAAATTTGTTAACTGATATATAACAACTGTACATATTTTGTGAGTACACCTGATAGTTTGATACCTGTATATAATGTGTAATGATCAAATCAGGGCAATTGGGATATCTGTCACCTCAAATATTTACCTTTTCTTTGTGTTGGAAACTACCATTATAATTCTCCTACTTTCTTCTCTCTCTCTCTTTCGCTCTCTCGCTCTCTCTTTTTTTTTTTTTAATTTCTAAGAGCTTTTCTATTGTCTAAGTGCTCCCTTTTTTGTTTCCTTCCCTTCTTTTTTTTTATGGATGCTTTCTTAGCTTTGTAAGGACATTAATGGTCATCCTCTAGGGATCTTTTTCTGCTCCCTGAATTAATCTGTTTCCTCGGAGTTCCATCTTACATTTCGGCGTTTTCTCACAAGCCCTGTGATCCTTAATAGCTCAATAGTATCTAAGAGTGAAGTGTTAAAATTATGATAAGAAGCTCTCTATGCACAATGGAATCTGTGTCCAACCAGGGGACCTCGACATTGCTTGGGAAGACCCCAAATATTAATCAAGTTCCCCCTCCCTCCTCCTTTCTCTCATCCATTTCCCCAGAGAAAAATTATCTAATCTCTCCTGCCTAGAGCTCATAAACCCAGATAAGAGTGTTCTGAGAAACAAATGGGGCACAGAGGAGGGGAGGCCGACAGAATGTGCCTTCCCCCAACTCCCATGTCTTCATGGCCATGTCTCCTTCCTATTTCCAGCCGGAGCCTTTGAGATTCTTCCTCTCTAGTGAGTGAACCCCCTTCCGCTGGGAGGTGAAGGGGAGGGTCTGGCCTCACAGGCTGGGGAAGGGGACAGGGGGCCCAACTACACCTGATTCAACTAGTTCTGTTTCACTCCAAGTACCCGTTGCTTCCTATTTCTGAGACTTTCTGGAGTATCGTGTCGCAAAACACAGTTTCTTCTTGGCACTCCCCTTACAGCCTTGAGTTTCAGTTTCTTCTCTCAGCTAAGCGTGTTACTCTCAGCCCTCAGCTGTCCGTGTTTCAGAATTTAATCAACATCTCTGCTCTGCTCTCTCATTCTCTTTTCTCTTAGCCCTTGCGCGCTCATAGCATTTTTGTTAATACCTTTTAAGAGAGATTTTGACAGGGAGCAAAGGAAGCAGGTGTTAACTATTAAGTTTCTCCCTCCGTTGAATTTGTACTACTTATTTTTCACACCTGAATATCCTCAAATTGTCTTCCACGTCACAGTTGTGTTCTGAGGGATGTGAAGGCATATTCCATGGAAAAAAAGAGTTCCACGGTCAAGGAATGGCGTATACTCTCTGTTCATTTGTCTCTTGCTTCTGGTTTCCTTTGGGATGTTGGAAATATGTTGTTGATTCTGATTTAATTTCCTATTATGATTATTATGTATTCCCAGCTATAGTCTGAGCCCCCTTGAAATTATATACCATGCTTCCTG
The DNA here is from genome assembly GCA_963574885.1 of Lepilemur ruficaudatus. Lineage (NCBI taxonomy): Eukaryota > Metazoa > Chordata > Mammalia > Primates > Lepilemuridae > Lepilemur > Lepilemur ruficaudatus. The sequence continues at coordinate 39,150 of CAUYRT010046992.1, forward strand.
TGTTTTCTATTATGCTTACTGTAGTGTATACCAACATCTACTTAGATATCTATCACTCCTCATTAGAGTGTAGGCACCCTGGGCAGGGACTGCTTCTTGTTCATCCCTGTGGCCTCTGTTTCCCCAGCACCTGGCAGAGTAGCCGTAACATCACAGGGGTCATTCATCGCCTGCTGATGAGTGAACAGGTGAAGGACCTGCTTTCTCATGCATTCCATAATCCCTGTCTTGCCACCTACCTGGGGAGTGTCCCTAAAAGCACAACAGACGCCATAGCATCCTTCAGCTGACGTATCTATGTGCTCCTAAATGAAAAATCGTCTGATACTGAGAGTTCTTCCCACACAATAGGACAGCGACAGGGGTTGTGATTTCGAGGAAAGGACATAAGTTCTCCCTTTCTTTCCCTACCCGATGCACAAGCCTGTCTGGGGGTATCTGCTTGGTCACTCTAGCCAGACCCCCCAATCAGAAGCTGGGTGGTCTTTGTATTGCTCTGAAGGAGAGGAGGGGTGTTTCTGGTTTCCTAAAGTAAACCTCAGAATTTGTTTTCCCAGACAAATAATTTCATAAATGGTGGCCAAATATAGTAGAAATAGTACTGTTAGTAAAATATTTCTAGTTCAATATGGGTTAAATTGATTTTAGGGGTTACCCTTGGAATCTAGTTATCATTTCTTAAATCGTTTCTATAGGAAAATGCATCTTGAGTTCTAAATGACTAAGTTATATATAAACTTTTGGAACACTGCTCATTCCTATGTTAGGGACTGATTATATTGTATTTGTAGTCCATTTGGGGCCATGAGAACAAAAGGAAAATCAAATCACCAACTGGATAATACCACTACTGGGAGCAACAAATCTAAAGTAACAAAATAGTCTATAATATGGGATATCACATCAGAATAAAAATGAACATATTTTACCCAGTTAGTGATATTTGTGGGCTGGCTTGGTGTCTACAAGAAAGAATGTCTCATAAAATTGTACTGCATGGGTCTAATGAGATTATGGTTGATTCTGTCCTAGGGCCTGAGCTAGTATAACTTAGTTATGAGTCTAGAAAAATGATGAATGGGCACTGTGCCATACACCACCTTTATAGTGGTCTGAATAATTACTCAATACATTTTAAAAGATCTTTTGAAGACTTATCAATGGACTGAGATTGGTGTGGTGGTGGAAGAGAGATGCTCAGAGGTTAAGGTCCTCTCTTAGTGTGATTTTGTTGCTTTTTTATTTTGGTCATATTAATAATCAACTCATTGTTTCAAAGTAAAATGAAGATAGAATGTGGGATATTGTGGTGAAACAAACACTTAACACCAGGGGGCGCAATGGAGCCATTGCTTTTTATATGTGCAAAAGCATTACTGGTTTCCAAAAGCAGTGACTGGTAGGAACAGAAGAAAAAGGTAAATGAAACAGAGTAGTGCTCCATAAGCATAAAGTCTGAAGAGAGACTAATTTCTCCTAAAATTAAAATCACGCTACCAAAGGCTGTATGTCCAATTATGTATCATTTAAGTGGCCTGAATACTTTTTGCTTCATAGTCCATAGGTCCAAATATATATATATATCATAATGGAATGAATGCTACTTATTTTGCTAATGCTTTAAGAATCCCTTTACAATTATGATGAAATAATTAATGATAATGAAACAGATTCATTTAAAAGTCCATCACAGTTATTACTCAGGGAACAAATACATATATCCATAAAACATTTAAAGATATAGTTGACGAATAAAAATTATATATATTTACGGTGTACAATGCAATTTTTTTATATAAGTACACATTGTGAAGTGGCGAAATCAAACTAATCAGGGAACATATGTTGATTGAATGCTTTATTTGAGCCAGATACTATGCTAGGTACAAGCTTTAGATTAATTATTGGGCCTACAGGGTTTAATAACACTGTTTCATAATCTGTTACTGCTGGTGTACAAAAAATTGTGTGACCCTCCAAATTAAGTAACTGTTGTTTTTTTTTTAGAGACAAGGTCTCACTCTGTTGCTCAGGCTGGAATGCAGTGGTGTAATCATAGCTCACTGCAGCCTTGAACTCCTGGGCTCAAGAGATCCTCTTGCCTCAGCCTCCCGAGTAGCTGGGACTACAGGTACACATCACATGCCCAGCTAATATTTCTTATTTTTGCAGAGACAGGGTCTTGCTGTGTTGCCCAGGCTAGTCTCGAACTCCTGGCCTCAAACAATCCTCCTGCCTCAGCCTCCCAAGGTGCTGGGATTACAGGCATGAGCCACTGCACGCAGCTTTAAGTATTTCTATACCTGACAGTATTTATTATATTGAATATATTGTTTCCTAAGTATTCCTAATACATTTGAGTTATTTTATTTTTATATTGTATCTGAATTCTTAATTGAAGGAAATTTTACCATCTTTCACTTTTTAAACTAAGACCAAAATATGGATGTGTTTTCCAGTTTCTTGTTGTTAAATTTTCAAGTCAGGTAAACTTGATTAATTATATGTAATACATGAAGAAGAATGAATAAAACACTGCTCTAAATTATTAACCAAATACTTCCTAAAAGGTAAAGGATAAATTTTAAAATATAAAAAAAAAAAGTCTTTGACTCTCAGTATCCTATGGAATCACAGAAATTCACAGTGATTTGTAGATGATGAAAATCATTTTTTTCCCTTGGCAGTTTTAAGAACATATCACTTACCATAGTGGTTGTGTACTATCAGTAAAGAAAACATTTTAAAAGAATATCCAAAAAAGCCAACCTCATGAGGAGCTAATGCTGTCAAGCATTGAGTACAAAAAGTTAGCTGGAAATCTCCCCATCTTCCAAGAGCAGGTGTGAGCTGAGTTGGCTCCCAGGTGGACCTTCGTGTGACCTCCTACCTACACCACCCTAACCTCTCTGGAAAATCTATTTCTTCACTCTTAAGATAAGGACAATAATTTGCTTTGCCCTAAAGGTAGGAGTCAATTAACAGATGAGATTACCCGTGTGTAAGCATTCTGTGAAGCAGAAGGATATTTTTTTCTTCTTCTCATAATCGTCATTCCTTTGACTCATTTCCTGTTGTGCCTCTGAAGGTCGGGGCACCTGGGAGGTCTAATGCGACAGTCCAGGCGTGTTTTCATTGGCGCCATTGCTGTTGGTCCTGCCCGGAGGGACAGCCATGGGTCCGATGGGATGCAGGCTGGGGACACAGTCAGTCTCTCGTGGTTGCTTTTTCTCTCCCCATTATGGGTCCTGCCTGCTGGAAATGAGTCGTCACTGGTCATTCTTACAAGCAGGGGAAGGCACAGGCTACCCTCGTGTGTCACCTTCATGTGCTCACACTTCATCCGTAGTTTTGAGGATCACCTTGGATCGAGGGAGACCAGAGAGAAACAAGAGGGAAAGAGGCCGTGGGAGGCTCTAGCAGCAAACGTTTTCCCCCAGGGTGACCAACTCTGCTGGGCTATATCCCCACCGTCCTTCAGACAGTGAACTCTGAAGAAGGGATTTGCTCTGAAGTGTGTCAGTTAAACGTAGTAATTATTTTTCTTGGAAGGGAAAAAGGCAGTAAGTAGCACATGCCCACTCACCGACATTACAGCTTTTGCTCCCTGATCACAACAGTAGATTTGGGCTGATTTCCTATTCTCAGGCAATCAGTAATGAGAGGGGAGAGAGCCATTAGCAGGGTGCCCTAGTTGACCTTCAGCTAAATTATCGTTCCTTTCCCCTCATGCCTTTCTTTCAGTACAACGGGGAGGGGAAGGGAGTAGCTCTCCATTAAGAAAAAAAAGGAATGGTAAAGAAAACAGGTGCACGTCTAGCAAAGGGATATAATTGAGGGTGACGACGGCACTCTTAATCCGACAGCTATTTTGGTTGTTCTACCCCTTTGTGTCAACGAATCGGAAAATAACTTATTGGAGATATTCATGTCAGGGATATAGTCAATGAATATTTGTTGGGCTATAAGTATATTGCATATTGCTTTAAAAAATAAAGTTTGTGGTTTTTTAAAAATCCCAACATGTTAAAAGCAAAGATGCAGTCTGGTCAGCTTTGACACCCTAGCACCGTCCGTGGCTGTAGTTTTGCCATAAAGCACTGCAACCAAATGACAACCAGCAGAATGCAGCAGATTCAAACACATATTTTTGACTCTTGCTATGTCAGAGATGTCCTATCCAAAGAGAAGATGTAGATCCAAAATACTGGAAGCCCAATTCAGTGTCATCCTAAAAAAAAAACATCTCCCAGGCTGTGCAAATGAGTACCAGTAAGTACAGTTTGCAACTTGGATAAAAGTACATTACTTTCCAACAACTGGTATTGAAAATAAAGCTACTGACAAATGGAGCCATTTGGGGAGATTGGATGTTCTCTTGTTATAACTTTTGGAGCATTTTATATCACTTGGGAAAATCTTAGAAGTGTTTTCCAGTCGTGCTGTGTAAGATGAATTTCTCCTAATAGTCTCATTGTTATTACGCATGAGTTCAGCATGAGTAGTCAAGGAGGTAATACCACTGCTAATGGCCCTCGGTGCTAAGGCGTAGTGGGGTAGCTTAGGTTAACAGCAAAAGCAGTTAGGTAAAGTGTGGGGCTAGCCACAATTAGTCTCAAGCACAACCCAAATAAAGACAAAGACCGTAAACATCAATAATGGCATTTTCTAGTAGCTCAACAGAAGAAAAGTTGAGAATTATTTTTTGTTAAATACTTTTAACTACAACATGAAAAACCCCCATATAATTAAGTGCTTGAAGTCAGTTGGTTTGTAATAAGTCTACCTCATCATGCTCTTTACATATAATAGGCATCTCTGTGGAACTTTCTAAATTTACTGCTAAAGGCTAAAATCAAGCTTATAGATGAAAAGACAATCAGTAGTCTATAGCTTTTCATTAATGCATTATATAAAGGCACCACCTTTGTTTCTGTTATGCAATGTTTGATACATATAAATTTTTATATATACTGTATATATAAATGTATATATGTTCAAGTCATGAAACAATTATAAGAAGAAACCCACGAATCTATTACTCAGCATAAGAAAGAACATCACTGATACTGTTGAGGTTGTCTGAAAGTCGCTTTCTCATTCTTATCCCTCCACCCCAGATAATTGCTATCCTAATATTGTTGGTTTGTATGTTTTTTTAAAAAATTCTATCCATTCTGTCATTTTATCATTTCCTTTATGGTTTTTCATGTATCCCTAAACAATATATTGTTTTGGCTTTATAGTTTATAAAATATATCAAATTGCATATGTTCTTTTGTTACTTATTTTTTAATTTATCTGTGTCTTGATTCCTTGCATGAAAGATGTATTTTTCTCTCTGTAAGTTTGTAAGATTTTTGTGACAAATGGTCTGAAATGTTATAATGGTGTATCATTCCAAGAGGGCCATTCTGCCAGGTACTTGGTGAGCCTTTCAATCTGGAAAAGTATGTTGTTCGGTTCTGAAGAATTTTTCTTCAACTGTTTTTTTTTTAATTTTTTTTTTTTTTTTAGAGATGGGGTTTCACCATGTTGCCCAGGCTGATCTCAAACTCCTGGCCTCTGGCAATCCTCCTGCCTCGGCCACCCAAAGTGCTGAGATTACAGGCGTGAACCACCACACATGCCTTTTCTTCAATTATTTTAAGAATATTTTTCTTCTGCTCAGTGTATCTGATCTAGTTTTATGTAATAATGATTATACAAATGTTGGACCTTTTGTTATAATTCTTGCATTTCTTTTTTTTTTCTCCTGTTTTCTATCCCCTTGTCATTTTTTTTCTGTTTTCTGGGAGATGCCTTCAACTTTATCTTCTGATCTTTTGATTGAACTTTTCATTTCTGCCGTAAAGCTTTAACTTTTCCCAAGAGCTTCCTTTTTTCTTGGAATATTTCTCTTTTATAGCATTCTGTTCTTAGGTAGTAGATGCAGTTCTTCACATATCTAAAGATGTTAATTATATTTTTTAAGGTTTTCTTTTTCTGGCATGTTTTCTGCACGTTTTAATTTGTTTCATTTTTCTTTTTGTTGCATTAATCTTTGTCTTTCACATTTTAAGCTTTGCTCAAAGCCTGAAGATCTTTTTCTGCTTGTTCATGTTTGAAAGTGGTATGCTAAATAGCTTATTAGGATCCTAATTGCATGTGTTAAAAAACATCTTTCCCAAGTTCGTGGTTTGTCTTTTCACTTTATGCTATCATCCTATAAACAGACTTTCTTAATTTTAATGTAGCATATTTTAATTTTTTCCTTTATATTTTTGCTTTTGACTTCTTGTTTAATAAATCTCTCTTGATCTTGTGGCTATAAATGTATTTCCCTGAATTATCCTTAAAAAGTCTCATAATAATAGTTGTCCTTTTCATATTTAAATTTTTAATTCATCTGGAGTTAAATATTGTATATGGTGGCAGAAAAGCATCCAATTTTATTCTTTTCCCACATGAATAACCAACTGCCCCTGCACTATTTATTAAAAAGTCTATTCCCAAAAAAAAAAAAAAAAAAAAAAGTCAATTCCTTCCCCCACTAATTATAATGGCAGAAATGCCATAACTCAAGTTTGTGGTTGTGTCTATTTCTGGGCTGTCTGTTCTGTTCCATTGTTCTAATTGTCAATTTCTGTGTCAACTTTGTATCATTTCCTAAGACTTTGATAGGACAGATTTCCCCACCACACTCTTCATCTAGAGTAGCAAAACAGAGGGGGAGAAAACAGCTCTGAATGTGAAAAAAACGGTAGGCTTAACTTCATTCATTCATTCCCAAAAAAATGCATTAAGTACTTACTACATTTCAGATAAGCTCTAAGAATTAAAAAATGAATAAGACACATTCCCTACCCAAAAGGAAAAAACAGCCAAGGAGGAAAGACTGATGAGGCATTATACTTTAATTCTATCATGAGCAAAAATAAAGGATGCATAAGAAACTGTGTACACAGGGAGGAAGGAAATAATTATGCCCAGGGATAGTTAGGAAACTCTTGACAGGTTTGGTCAATGAGTGGTAGTTTCAACTTGATTTGAAAACATAAATCGGTACTTTATAGGAGAGAAAGGGAAAGGAATCGCAGACAGAGGAAACTCTATGAAGGTGTGAAAATGCATGATCTGTTTCATAATAAATGGTCAAGCAAAGGAGATCTGGTTGGAGAAGACGTGTTAGCCAGACAGGGAAGGCCTTGTCTGCCCAGCTGAGATGTTTGAACCATACCCTATAGACAGAAGTAGACTCAGAGGATTTGCTGCAGGAAGGTAATGCCACTTTTGTCATGTATTTGATGGCATAAAAGCAGAGATAAGTGGGGTGTGGGGAGGGCACTGTGTATGGGAAGCCAGTTTGGAGGCTGTTGCATTCCCCATGGGAGAGATGCTGGGTCTGAGCTTAGGCAGGAGTGAAGGGAATGAAGAGATGGTAACAGAGGTCAAAAGACATTAAAAGGAAGATAGGAACAGGGCATGGCGACTGTGGCTGTCACATGTAAGAGAACGGTAGAGTAAATGATAACAGTTTCTAGCATAAGTGACTACATGCATGGGGACACTGCTCACCGACCTTTATCAGCGGTAGGTGCTGTGCAGGAGGAATATTACAGGGTGTCTGGCAGAGGTGAGGGACAACCCATGACTTCCGGTTTGATCATATCAGGTTTAATGGCCCCAGGACATCTGGGTGGGGAGAAAAGTATGCAATTCGAGGCACAGGTTTAGAGCTTAAGAGTTATCCACCATCCAAACCTGAACATCTCCAGTCTCCTCACATTCCTTGTTAGACCGTTCAGAACAACCTGGATCCTCAAAATATGCTAAATCCTTTGTCCACACCCCACAACTGTTAAAGACAGATTTTCCACATTAGTATACTCAGGGTTTCAGAGCATTCTTTGTGCATTTCAGCTGTAAGACAAAGTAGAATACCTTACTCTGCTTTCCATGGTGGGGGATGGGGGGTGCTAGCTCAATAGCACTCTAGGGACTTAGTAATGAAAAAGGTGCCCCCATGGAAAGAGTCTCCCTGTTAACATCATTCAGTGTCTCAATGCTTACAGGATCTCCTCCATAGTGACAGGAGGAGAGGTCGTCATTTAAAAGTGCACCTAGCACCTCACCTCCTACAAATGCTCTGCCAGCATGCCTTAGAGGACCTTTGGGGGCCCAGAACTTGTCATGCAAAGAAAAATATTAGGACAAGAAAAAGCACGTGGAATGCACAAAGTCAAAGGGGTTTGGTTAGTTAAATCATACGTTATCAATAAAGGTGTCTATTCCCA
>CAUYRT010046993.1:0-99416 GCA_963574885.1 Lepilemur ruficaudatus
TTACAGTCACAATTTGTAGTGAGCTGATTTCCCAAAATATATTACCACTCAAGTTGACTTATCTTGTTACATTCAAAAACCTACTCTGTCAAAGTAGTCCATAGAGTACATACATAGTGCTCCAACTGTGTTGGTTGTACGTAGATATCGTTCTATTGTTTTGATTTTATTTAAACATCTTTCTTTTTATCTTTTTGAATTCCATCTTCAACTCTCTTTCGTATTACTTTGCTACTCTTTTTTCTATTAATACCTTCTTGAGTTGAAATCTTAGGGCATTTTTATTAGTTTATTTATTTTCAACCTTTCTTGTTTCCTAAAAATAAAACAAATTTAAAGTCTCTAAGTTTTCTCCAGGGTACTGCTTTGATATGGAGAGCTTTTATTGTTCACTTGTAAATAGTTTGTAGTTTCCATTTTGATTTCTTTAACTCAAAAATAATTTCGTAGTGTTTTAAAATTTATTAATTGGGCTATAATTTTGGTTTTGATTTCTAATGTTATTGCTTTAGTATTCAGTATATGTGTATCCAGGTCTCACAGCAGATAAATCAGTGAAATGTACTCAATTCAATTTGTTATATTGGTCAAATTGAAATCATTTATGTCCTTAATTATTTTTTGTCTACTGGCTCTGACAGTTTCCAAAAGAAGTTTGTTAACGTTCCAAACCGAGTGGATCTTACCATATTTTGTTATAGCTGAATCGATATTTTAAACTATCATCAGTTATTCAGTTTATGCAGGAAATATGTATTTGATCACTTGATATAGTAGTCCCCCTTATCCGTGTTTTACTTTCCAAGGTTTCAGTTGTACAAGATCAACCATGGTCCGAAAACAGGTGAGTATAGTATAGTAAGATATTTTGAGACACAGAGAGAAACCACATTCATATAACTTTTATTATAGTAGTATATTGTTATAATTGTTCTATTTTATTAGTTATTGTTAATCTCTTACTGTACCTAATTTACAAATTAATGTTTGTCATAGGTATGTATGTATAAGAAAAAACATAGTATTTATAGGGTTCAGTACTATCTGTGGTTTCAGGTATCCACCGGGAGGCTTGGAACGTATCCCCATGAATAGGTGGGGACTACTGTAATTATATGTGTCAGATGCTGTTCTAGGTATTTGGGATAAACCACTGAATAAATAATTATTCCTGCTCTCTGCATGTATTCCACTGGAGATTTGCAAACTATAAGCAATAAATAAATAACATCTTATTTTACAAAGTGATATATGTTACATGAAAAGAAAGGTTGAGCAGGGAATATAGGTGCTAAAATGCTAGGTTATTGTAGGGTGACATTATTGGTAGGCTCACAAAGTTTTATTACTCTTTACCTTCTAATGCAAGTTTTTTCTGTTATTGAAAGAATAGGTCCTTCTTCTTCTAAAAATACCTTTATTTTGCCCTCATTTTTGAATGATAGTTGGTGAGGTATAGAATTTTAATTCAAGGTTATTTTCCCTTGACATTTTGAAGATGTTTTTCCCTGGTCTTTTATCCTTTCAGTATTCCTGATGAGAAATATGATACCAAACTGATTTTAATTCTCTCATAATTAATCTGTTCCCTGCTCCCTCTCCTCCCTTCCTGTTAGAGTTAGGATTCCTTTTCTGACTTGTTGTTTTTAAATGTACTGATTTTTAAATCTACTTTTTAACTTAGTGCTTGATAGATTACTTCTGTTAAATAACTTGTAACATTTTTTTTCCAGTTCTAGGAAACCATTACCATTATTTCTTTTAAAAATATTATTTCTTACGTGTTCTCATCTCTCTGAAACTCCCTCACATAGAATATTGGAATTTGTGATTTAGCCTTCATGTTGCCCAAGACCTTTCAAATTTTCATTTTTTAAAATTCTCTATTTTGCACTCTAGAAGAATTCTACATATATATATATAATAAATTTCAATTTATTGATTCACTGTGTGTTTTATCTAATCCCACATTAGCCTATATGTCAAAAAATTATGTTGTCATTTCCTAGGCATTTAGTGATTGCTATTACTTATTATTGTCTCATAAGCCCGTTATTTCTTCATGAATAAAATTCCCCCCTTTATTTTTTGAAGATATCTAATGTAATTAATTATTTAAAAATATTTTATGATTGCTCTTTTAACTCTGTTTCCTTGGGTATAAGGAAAAGTGTACTTAGAGTGTAGAAGAGTGAACTTTCTTTTAAAAGTACTATATTTGAGAATATATTCAGTGAATATAATGGTTGTTAAATCTATGATGAAAGGTGCAGGAGGAAGTAGTTTAGGGGAGAACACCTCTGTGTATTTGAACAAGCTGTCAAATATTTTTATGTGCTTGCTCCTCTATAAACTATGCAGATCTTGCATGCCTGCTGTGCTTCTGAGTGTGAGTTCTTCCCAGTATTGATGTTGGTGCAGTCCACTTTGGTGGTTTTCATCCTGAGCTGGAGAGGCTTCCCTCTTGATAACTACACTGAACTCTTATTCCTGGGCATTTGGCTTTGTTACTGAAATATTCTCCTCTGTGACAATTAGCTGCAGTTTCTCAGGATTGTCAGTGGCCCCCTTCCTGGCCCCGATGTACAATGGCTTCGTAAGCAGAAGCTGCAGTGACACCCTCCATGGTGGCACTGGTTCATGAAACTCTCAGCTTACTTCTGTTTTTTACATATATCTTTATATGTTTATATTATCTTAGGGTTCCCCTATAGCCTCAAAACAACTGAGCTTTTACTCTTCTTATTCTTAGGCATTACTATATTTTTTATATGTTTTCTATCATCTTTGGGTTAGGGTTGAGAGTGAGTGCTTAATCTACTATTTTTAAACCACTTTTTTTCTTTGCTTCTTTAATACAGCATTCTTTAAAATCAAGAATATATTTTTAAATAAAGGTGTAATTTTGAAGCTGCAACATTCTCCAACATAGACTGAAAAACAATATGCAATAAGCAAAACAAACATTCATTTATTATGTATCACTGCTTTTGAAATTTTTTCTATCCAGGAGGTAAGAATTCTATCTGAACAAACAATTAATAGGCAATAGGTAAGTGCTATAGCATAGATATGTACTCAGAACAATTATAAATAATAGCTATCATTTATTGAGCACTGAAGCTGTGTTGCTACCATAAAACCTTTTTAAAAAATATTCATTATGTAATGCAATCCTCATAACAACCCTATGAAGCAACTATTCTCATTTTCCTTAATAGATGAGAAAACTAAAGATCAAAGAAGTTAAGTAATTTGCCCAATTTCACATCAGTTGTGAAAAGTCTTAATCACCATGCTACTGTGGAGGAATTTTCATTCACTAGTTATCCATTTATGAAATATTTATTTAGTTTCTAATAAGTATCAAAAATAACATAAAGCCCTAGGGATATAAAGACAAATAAAATGAGGCCCCTGTCCTTAACTGAATGCACAAAGGAGGTATTAGCAAAGTCTTCTTAAAGTTGGAAGTTCTTATATAGATAAAGACTGCACAGAAGAGGTCACCCTTGGCTATCATCAGAGTGATCTAACTGAGTAGATCGAGAAAGACAAGAAGGAAAAAGCATCCTGGGTAGAGGGAACAGCATCAATAAAGGTATGAAATCTTTTCCCTTCCCTTCTCTTAGGCATGGTTAGAGTAGGGTGGCAGTGATGGTGGCACCAGGGATTAAGGAGATAACAGGGTCAAGTAGGTGGTGATGTGGCTGGGCCAAACAAGTCAAAGCAAGGCCAAGGAGTCAGCCAAAGTTGGGAGATGAACTACGTTTGGAGGGGGTGTGAATCGTAAATGTATTGAGGATAAGGGTAGGTAGACTTCTCACTATCAAAAAGGTCATTTAAAAATGTGGAGATATATATTACTACAAAGGTTCCTGAGGGGTTGAACTGGAATTGGAGTCGAATTGGTATGAACTCATAGTTAAAGTATAAATATAGATAGATATGAATGTGCAATATATATATGCCTATATACCATATGTCATACTTACACACACATATATATGTACATGTATTTTCTAGCTCCATCCACTGAGAGTCCTAAAAGCAATAAACCTCTATAGCAACAACACGGAGTATGTAGATCTTGGTTTTTACATACCATTGTTTACTAAAAAGAACCAGAGAGGCTAATTCTGGGGTCTGGGTGAGGAAAAGGACCATATGAGCCTGGAACACCTTGTCATGTCCAAACAAATAAATAAATAAATAAAAAGGAAGTACTTAAAGAATAATGATGGGGATGCATCAAAAGGACATAGGACATACAGGCCAACTTGAAGAAGCTCCACTGGCCATGCTGAAGCAATTTAAACATCAAAACAATGATAATGACAAATTACAACACATTGTATAAAATTTAAATACATAAATTCATACTGATATTAATATAAACAAATGAATGAATAAATGAGACATAAGGAAAAACTCTTTCTCCATGTAGCATGACAGCTAATAAATGTAGAATGAGTGAAAAGAAAAAAAAAATATTTAGCAACCATCACAGTGGTTGTGGATTCTGGGCCAATGTTTTATAAAACAAACAAACAAACAAGATATTACCTCTCTGTTACACATGTATCAGTTACAAAGGTGAAAATGGCGATCTTACCATGGAAAAATCTGGAAGACATCAATTTTACTAGGTGATCAATGATCAAATGACCAGTGTGGGATATATTGGTAGTGTTTGCCTCCTGATGTGATCACCTGAGAAGATAAGCATCATTTTTGTGGTAATCCTCTCAAGAATGCATGGCCTATGTCTGAATGCGAGAAAAGACCGGATGGACCCAGACTGAGGGATATATGACAGAAGGAAAGGCCTGTACTCTTTGAAACTATCAAGGTCATCATAGGGAAAAATTGAGCCAGTCATCCAAGTTGAAGGAAATGAAAGAGACTTGACAACAATACAATGCAGGTTCTTGGATTTAATCCTGGACAAGGAAGAAAAACAGACTTTTTTTCCCTTTTGTATAGTTAGTGAAATTTTTTTGGCAGTGATGTATTAATGTTGATTTTATGATTTGAATGGTTTTTTGTGATTATATAAGACAGAGTCTTTGTTTTGGTGCAATTCAAACTGAATGTTTGGGAGTGATAAGGCGTTATGTTTGCAACTTGTTCTCAAATGGTTCTGTGGTGCTTTTAAAACACGTCTGCAAATTCTTTAATACTCCTCCTCCTGTTGAAAGGTGGAGTCAAATTCCCCTCCCTTTGATTATTTTCCAGGATTACTGACTAGCTTTTAACAAACAGAATGTGGCAGAAGTGACACTCACGACCACTCCTTTTGGTTCCTCTCTTAATACTACCGGTTGGAATCTACAAGATTCCAATGCCTACGCTCTTTTCCATTGTTCCATGCTGCTTGAGAGAAAGAATGGAGAGCAGTATTGTGAGCCAGGTGGGATAATTGAGGAAAGAGGAGGGATAACTTAAGTCCAGTATCGGAAGGGAAAGAATGGTAACATTGATTTTAAAAGAGGTTTTTATCTCTATTTCTTCAGCACACTAATTCCACCTCTGCACATACAAACGTGATTTTAGAACTATCTGGATGTCTTCAACTTTCTTACCATGGATGGCCAATCATGATCTCAACATTTCTTGCCTCTCCAGTCCCCTTTCCCACCATTTCCAACAAGCAACCTAAGTGTCAGACATGTTGAGACACTTGTTGTTCCCTTTCATGTCTCCATGCCCTTAGGTATGCCATCTTCTCTGCCTGGAAAGAAGGCATTCTCCTAGTGTAAAACATGGAGAAACTCCTACTTACCTCTCAAGGTTGAACTATCTCTCCTCCATAAACACTGTCCTGAGCTTGCAAGCACAGTTAGTTTCTCCTTTCTCTGGGCTTCTATAGGCCTTGGGACATACTTATACTGGCCCAAGTATTTTATTATAATTATTTATTTACTCAATGTCTCTTTCCATGAGCTTTTATTTGCTTTGCATTTCAACTGTCTGTACATATGGTGATAACAAACATTTATATATAATTTGTGTATAAGGTAAAGTTCTAAGCCGTTACATTTAATCCTGACACATAGCCTTATGAGGACCCAAAAAGGTAAAGTAATTCATCTAAAGTCACACAAATTGTAAGTGGTAGAGTCGGGATTTGAAATAAGTCAGTGTGGTTATAGAATATGAGTTCTTAAGCACTACACCATCTCTAAGAGCCTAATATTCAATAAATAGTTGTGGAATAAAGAAGGAAAGAAGGCAATAAAGAATACACAAAATGATGTGGTCTATTAACAAACCATATAAACAATCACAATCACAAAATCCCATAGTTAGAGAAAAGCTACATATATAGAAAATCATAGGGTGATACATATTCCAGCCATGTCTTTTGAAAAAATTAAATGTTATAGTTGTCTTATAATTAAAAGATGTAAATGCTGGATATCTTTATGTGTATCCATTGAGAACCATTATCCGTCCTTCTTTGCCCTGCTTCCCCCCCACCGCACCCCCACTCACCCACTTCCATAGTTGGGGTAAAAGCTGACCCACATGGATTCCTAACAGCTAGGCTCCTGTGCTATCCTGCTTTCTGTGGGTAATGGGGGATTGTCAGGAAACAGGTGGCATTTTGGCAGGAATCAGGGGTGAAAAGGTCAGGAGGAGAATATAGTAATATACTTCTCCCCAACTCCTCTGTCTGGTCTCTGTGTGATGGCTGTGTACCTTTACTGAAAACTACTTTTATGTCAGGCAGCCCTTCCCATATAGCTGTCCTCTGAGCTGTGGTTATAGTTCCTGAAGGTAATAATGGCTCCCTGCTGTCCCTAGTTAAGGATATTGTACAACCCCTTGTTAGTTTCCTTTAGCTCTGCCCACGCATACCCAGTATGAATGTGCCATTTGTTTCTTGCAGGGTCTCTTACTGATAAAATATAATTTACCATTGCAATTCTCCACAAAAAGAATTTAGTTAGCATCCCACTGATACTTAATTTTGTTATCCTGTAATAATTTTCTCTCTCAGAATATAAAATGGGTTTTGGATTTCTTTAACAAATGTTGCCTCTACTGTGTGTCAGCTAAATATCTGTGCATCATTCACAACTAAATTTGGAAGGAACAAAGTAAGTATCCATCCCAGAGTCAGAGGTTAGCACGCATGGAGCATATAGTTCTGCTTTTTTCCTTCCCTGCTGTACAAGCAAAAAAAAAAAAATCAGAAGCAGGGGAAGAGGTGCTGAAATAAATGAGGATAGGAGGTCAGAGGAAATATAAACAGAGCACTCAGATTGCTGTCATGCAGTGAGTAGAGAGCAATATTGGAAATACAAGTTTAAATGACAGTGGCTGAATTTTGTAGAAACAGGGCTTTTTCAACATCATTTTTTTTTTCTTTTAGTGACCAAGTAACTTTTATCTTTGATGCCTAAAGTAGTAAGCCCTAATTTTAAATTCAATCAGATTTCTAGCCAAAGAGTAACATCTGGCCTTAAAGTGACATGGAACTACTCATTGATCAATCTCTGACTTGACAACAGTTGACACTGTAATTCAAGTGCTTCACAGAGAAACTGTGTAGGTTAAAAGAAAGTGATCTGTAAAACTTGCAGTTTTGCTGATTCTTAATGTTAAGAAGCCTCTTGGGAATCTCATTACCTTAGCAACGGGCTTTCAAAGGTTGTGAAATATAAAATCATACAGCCAGAAAAGACCTTGTGAGTTAAACTAGATCTCACCTTCAAGCATGTAAAACAAATGAAACTATAGTCAACATTTAAAGAGATTTTGAGAAGGAAATTCATAACTGCCCAGGGAAAGTAATGAAGGATATATTTGCAACAATAAATGTGTAAAGTGTTTTACACTCGTGGTGAAAATTCTGACATTTAAAATGCCTCATATTAGGTAAAACAATTTAAGAAAGAATATGCAAAATTCAGTATGATGGCAAATACACCTTGAGACTAGGTTTTCCATTTTGCACAGAGCTGGTATAGATTAACATCTGCAGCCAGTAATCATACACTCTTTGGAGATACAACAAATAGAGGTACTCTAAAAACCACTTAATTTTTAATCATATTTAACCTTAAAAATTATTGTATACCTTAATATTTTTAGTAGAATTAGGAGCTCTTTATCTGTGATAAAACAATATGATTTTCTTTGGTCCTAAATATGATGGTGCTTGAAATATCATTAATTTGGAGTTTTTAATAGTTGTATTGATGTATTTATGACAAACCATTTTTATTCTGTCATTTCATTGCCCACATCACAAATTTAGAGGATGATTGGAGGACCTGCAGGTAACATCTGTGGACAGAGACAAGGAGTTTGCCAGCCTTCATAGCAATGGGGCCTATGAATTTGGGTCATGTAGCATTTTGCTCTACCCCAGTGATATCAGACTTTCTTCTGGTTGTGAGTTTCCTGGGACTTTATGTAAGATCCTCCTCAATAAATATTACTCTTATCTTCTTTCTCTTTTTTGTCTTTCTCTCTCAAGAGAGCACACTGAAATACAAGAGTGTGGGGACCAAAGTTATTTTTATGGATAAGAATAATTATTATCTAATTTAATTAAAAAGAAATAATTTATAAGTGTAGGAACTTCAAGTATTATTTACTATTAGTAACATATTTATTGAAATTTTATAACACTTTGAAACACTCCACAATATGACAACTCCAAAATTGAGAACTGCTCTAACCTAATAGTTCCCTAGCTTATAAATTTATTTCATGTACAAAAAATTTTAACGGGACATGATGGGCATCAATTTAAAACACACACATGCACACACACACATCTCTCTCTCTCTCTCTCTTTCTCTCTCTCTCTCTCTCTCTCTCTCTCTCTCTCTCTCTCTCACACACACACACACACACACACACACACACATTTCTTGATGATGGTAAGTGGTTTAGGTCAGGAAATTTAAAGACTGGTCTCATCAACTTAAAAGTATGATCAATTCATTTCAGTTCAATATTTATTGAGCATCCACTGTGTACAAGGAATTGTGCTAAAAACTATGACCACTGAAGTACATCAGGACAGGCTACCCCAAAATATGCCATTTTGGCATGTTGATTATTTCGATCTGAAGGTACTTGAGAAACAGCAGATGCCCATGACTTTCTGACCTCCTTTTTTCTACCTAAAACAGACCATAAAATTTCCCATGAGAAAGATGTACTAGAGACTGGAAATCTTTATCACCAGAGACTGGAAATCAACACTGAAATGAATCTGTACAATAAACTTACTAAAATAACCCTTATCTTCTTCTGGTGTTCCCCAGTATATTTCTTGGTCATTCCCTACAATTTATTATGCCTAGCCCAAACCCCTTTGTCTTATAATTTTTTCACAAATTTATCATTTCTTTGTTTAAAAAGTATGTAAGCTTTTTGCTCTGGTCACTTTTTCAGATCCTCACTTCTGGGGAGGACACTCATGTATGTATAAAATTTTAATAAGATTTGTATAATTTTCTGTAGTCAATCTGTCTTATGGCAGTTTCTTAGGCCTAGTCAGAAACTTTAAGAGGGTAGAGGAGAAATTCCCCCTGCCTCTACATCACAAAAAGGTGCATATCATAATTTCTGCCCTTAAAAAACACACAGTCCCCTATAAGAGCTGCTAAATAGAAGTATTTAGGATAAATTTTTTTAAAAATTCCTTAGCACACATTTTTAAGAGAAAGAGAATGAACTATACTCTGGTCAACACTTTTGCTACAAAATATAAATGTTTTGAAATTCTGAGATGATTTCAGAAATTTAATGCATTTCTTATATATTCTGATGTAGTGAATATGTTATGGTTTAGACTATTAAAGATGACACCTGAAGTAATAAGTGAATCTTCTTCCCTGATTTGCCTTGAGGCAGAACCGTTAAAACTTGAGCCATTGTTCATATACTTAAGGTCCTTCAAAGTAACTCCTTAGCCTTTGCCCTTAGCTTGGGACTAGGTAGCCTAGAGATACATTCAAGGGCACTTTCACTGTAGAAATCTCAAATCAGTAGATGCCGTCATCCAGTATATCAGCCAATTATAGATAGCTTCATTATTAATTTTTGAGGTAGAGTGACCTTTTTCATTTATATATTCATTCATTTATGTATTCATTCAATGATCTATTATCACTTTAAAAAAAATGTCTTGGAAATGTGCTATGTCCTCAATGTTGGGAATATAGAGGTCAATAAGATAATTTATTACTGTCTGTTAGAAAAAGAAAGGTATACATGTATGTATAAATTATGATAAATAATATAATTTTAGAATAAGATATATTGGAATCATGGAGGAAAAAAATGAACAATTCTGCTCAGGAGTGGAAAGACAAAAAGAGATAGTATAAACTGAAACATGAACTAAAATTTGGTTAATTTGCATGTATGTATGTGTGTTGTGGGTGGGGTGGTGGTAGTTCCTGACATTTTAGGTTGAGGGAGAAGTTTGGCCAAAGGAATGATAGCACGAACAAGACAGCACATCTGGAAAAACTCAAGTAGTTCAGTATGGCTAGAGGTCGGGTGTAAAAAGCGTGAGGTGAGATATGAAGTTGTGGAGATGTGAAGTTACTTTTGTGTGCAATGTGAAGGGCCTTTGACTTTATTCTAAGCAGAGACACGCTATTGACAAAACACTTTGATGGTGCACAACAAACAAATACTACGTGCATAGCAACAGCCACACTAATCTCATGTGAAATGAACTAAACTTGATATAGAGTCAACTAAAAAGACATGACCCTATTTCCTTAGGAGCTTATAATATAATAACAGAGCAGTGAAATGAAAGTACTAGAAAGCATTGCTTTTTATAAGACGATTCAACATAGCATTGTTCACTTGCAACCTCACTTAACCTGTATATTTTTTAAACATTTTCCTTTGAAGTACTTTGAATGAAAGAACAAAGTGGAATATAGATTTTTGTCTAAATCTCTGTAGCTATCTGTTTAAAAGAGTTTCCAAGGAGAGATAGATCAATATTTTTTGAACTATAATAGCAATCAAAGTAAAGTGGATTTTTCTTTCAGAAGAACCATAACTGCTAGCAGTTCCATAGCCACCATCAGAAACTTTGAAACATTATTGCTCTTAGTGTATCTACCAAGTGGTAAAAGGACTTATAATTATGTGGAGGTATAACTTTGAATATTTATAAAGCAAGTAAGAAGGATCAACCACTCTTGCTTATAAAAGACTACATTGAGAAAAGTCACAGTGCAACAAATGAGTGGAATATGCATTTTGCTTTAAAAATAATCATGTTGATATAGTGTTAGCCCTTTAAGGAATTAAGTCCTGGGACTATCAACCCATCTTCTTTTAATTTAACAAAACTGCTATTGAGATCCCATATGCACTTAGCTAACCATTGGTGGTGGTAATGGTGGTGGTGGTAGGGCAGTCCTAGATGAAGTAGACTGGGTATTTGCTCAAGGAAATAAACATAATGTAAAACACAATATTTAATCATGCATTTTAGAACATGGTGATGAATGTGGAAACAATAAACTAATATATTATAATACTAGGTTTTTGAATCTGGTTACTTCATATCAAGTTCAGTCTCTGGGAACTATCATGATAACCATTTCTCCATTGTCTTTGCTACCTTTCAGGATCCTGGGGCCCTGTGTCCTGTAAAAATCTATTTTTAAAAGAGGACCCTATATCAATCACCTATACTCTAGTTTGAATTTGAATTATCATGTAACTTTTTGCAAGCTATCTGCATTTTAACTCTTCTCAAGTTATAGAAATAATGATTGTAATCTTAAAAGAATATTAAGTTTGTATTTGGGATATACTGTTTGGAGACTGAAGCATAAATTTTAAAAGTCAGGTGCTTGGCTTTATTCATTCAACAACGTCCGTGCAAGGCACAGTTTGCACAAAGGCTGTGAAGGTTAAAAAGTTGACTAAAGTGCAGGCTCTGTGTATAAGGCAAAAATTATTAGGTATATAATGTGGCTACAAATAACTTAAATATAAGGCAGTATATGACAAGTATGGTGTTATTTATTCAAGGTATTTTAGAATTTGGAGGAAGGAAAATTTATTCCCATGTTGGAAATGGGTGAGTGTAGGGAAAATAATAAGAGGCCGTTTCAAAGAAGTTGAATTTCATGTGGTCCCTGATGAATAAAATGGACTTTTGGAGATGGATGTTAGTAACTAAAATACAGAAGCATACGGAGGCATATTGAAGTTTGAAAAGGGAAAACTTTCCAAGACCTAAGTGGAAAAGCAAATTATACCCAGACAGTAGAGAATTTCTTCTACCTGGACAGAGTGAAGTTAATCGTGGAAAAATGGAAAAGACACTAAAAAATTTGGAGAAAAGAAGTAACAGAGCTAAAATTAGCCTGGAATCAATGAGAAGAGCAGATTCAAGAAAGGAGTTGGAATAATTGAAGGAAAACAAAATGAAAGATATTAGACTTGAGACAAAAAGGGAGGTGATAAATTCTGGTAAAAGACAATAAAACTTGCAACTTATTTGAAATGGAAAGTAGAGAAGGAAGACTAAAAGTTAAAAATAATATACAGATATTTCCCAAAGCAACACAAGTTCCATGGATTGTCAAATGTAATTCATTTTTTTTTAATCTGAAGGACTGAATATATGCATGGACAATAGCCAGACCATATAATAATAGAATTCTGACCTACATAAGAAGTCCAGGGAGCTAAACCAAAATCTCTGCAACAGTAGAAAGCAAGAAGGGTCAGACTTGGTCAATCACAGCAAGCTTCCTTCATGTTTCTCCCTACTTCTAACTTAGGATCAATTAAGAAAGGCAAATATGCTGCTCAAACTAACCAGATAGCTAGCTTACCCCCAGCTTCCCCATCCCAGCATTCTCCAACCACAGTATAACTGAAGTTCTCTCTTCTTTTTTAACTATGAAGTTTTCCCACTCCCCTGACTGTCTGTGAGTCTCTGCCAAAAACAAGTGATGGTGAATGGCTCCCTTATTGTAGTAATCTCTGAATAAGCAGTCTTGGTTTATTCTCATTTGCATGGTCTTCATTTATTTCCAATGATCTCAGTACACAGTCATATATAACAGTACTGAGATATTCATATACATATACTAGCATAGACAAAAATAAATAACTGCAAAATATGTTCCATATAACAATGCATAACCCTCTAAGTGTATTATAAGATGCCCTCTGAAATTTTCTATTCCATCCTCTTCCATTTATTAAAAAAATGCTGACTCTAACCCATAAAAATTATTTAGTGGCCCACTAATAAATATAACTGTTATATTAAAAATCAATTGTACATATTTTCTAAAGCTTATTTGATCCTAAAGTCATTTGTTCACTAAGTATCTCTTAGGACATGTTTGCTTAGAACATCCTTAGGGAAAGATTTTTATATTTTGAATAGAGATTACTAGAAGAATGGGGATGTGATTAACAAACAAGGAAATTGGAATAAAAATTGTTTTTTAATGAAAGGTATTTTGTTCAATTTAAATTGCATTGATTTGGAAATTACAGTTCAGAAAAACAGAAAGAAAAAATACTAAGATTGAAAAAAGAAAGAACTTCATAAAAATCTAGTCTTTTCTGAAGCTTATTTAGAGGTCATTTAGTTTAGCTTTCCTCTGAAGCAACAAATTTGTTTCCCTGTTCTAGTAAATACTTTTAAAAAGGACTACTGCATTGGGCAGGGCAAAATAAACTTAATTTATCCTGTTGAAAATAAGAAAAAAGACCTCCTCTCACATCCCTTTATCTTAAGAGCTTCCACTTTAAAAAACTTGTAATTGTGAGTACTTTCCGTCTTTTTCAAGTGTACATAAATTTTTTAAATGCTAAGTAAACCTCTTGCCATTCTTAAAATTTAGGAATGTATCTTCAAAGACCTATAAGCGATCTCTTTGAAATGTATTCATCTAGGAAGGTAACATCTCTATCTTCCAGTTTCTATGGGAAAGTAGAGCCTAACTCATTCCAAGTTTCAAAACTACCTGTTATAAAGATATATGGTTTATTTTTTCTTTGGAGAAAGCCAATTAGCTAACACAGATGGTCACACCAATTATAGTTGAATTTAGGATAAACTATGTGTGACAAATGGTGGCATCAAGTCCTCTTACTTGAGAATAAGTTATGGTTTATCTCAAGAACATGTATGTAATGGGATTGTATCTGCTTGGCTATTTAAAAGGGTAAAATGTATTTCTGGTTCTGTGATCTCTTTAGCAGATTGCCTAAGATGAATATTTCATTCTGGTTTCATGCTTATTCAATAATAAAATAGTTTTCTTTCTACACTACTTTTGTGGAAAAGCTTTCTGGGTTGGCAGAAGATTATGTGTTTAATTATATTAACCCAACAACAGCTACATGCAGAAATTATAATTTTCATTATTAGTGGAAAGGATTTTTATCTTTTAAAATTTAGTGGTTTTTTTGTATCAAGGTTTGGAGTCAAAAGAATTAGATATGGGGGAAAGATAAGAGAAGTATGAGAAAGATATAGTGGATCAACTACGAAGGAAGCAAAGTTTAAATAATGTCTTACTTCATAAGTGTTTGTACAACACAACATTTTTTAAAATTATGATTTCTTGTTTGGGGTAAGTAAAACGGAATTCTTTATGCTGTGATGTAGGCTAGATAAACCATAGTTCCTGTAAGACTTTTACTGAGAGATTTTGATAAAAATTTCGTACTTTGCAAAAGGCATTTCGTGTTTCTGCTTCCCTTTCTGGGACTCCTGCCATTTGCTGCTCCAAGGATGAGAAGAGACCCATGGAGCAGACCTTAATTAGAACCACTTTCTGGAGCCAAAACCCAGCCAGTCAATAGGCTAAAGCAGAGTCCCACAGACTAGTTCACTAGATCAGCCTAATTGTTGTTGACCTGCAGAAAAATGAGGAATAAATGAATGAATGCTTCTTGTTTTACAGTAGAGTGGACATTTTAGCAGCATTATTGCAATAATATAGTAACTGATACAAAAGCTTACAGATGAAAAGAGAACAACAATAGATACATCTTAATTAAGTAAAAGGTAAAAGGTTTTATGATACTTGTAGTCTCTATTTCCTTAAGAAGGAAAAATCTTTACAAGGGGAATTTCAGACCTGATGAAAGGATTTTCCTTCCAATGACCTATAACAGGTGAGAAGACCCAAAATGGAGACCAAGGTAGCATTGAGAGTACAGGGCATTGTGGTTTACACAAAATCAATGCTGTGAGGAAGTAAAAGAAGCAGGAAAAAGTAATATGAGGGAAAAAGGTAGGAATAATTGAACTAGATCAATGGATTGTTGAATCCTTAAGTAGCAGTAATTTCTGAATTATCTTTATATGCCTAGCAATAAGCAAAATGAATAGCATCCAATATTTCTTTTTCTTTTTTCTTTTCTTTTCTTTGCATTTTTTGCCTGAATCTAAGGGAAATCAGAGGTAGGAAAATTGGAAGTCAAAGTTAGGAAACTGTAGTCTACACTAATTAGTTACAATTGGACTAATCTCAAATAAGATGA
The DNA here is from genome assembly GCA_963574885.1 of Lepilemur ruficaudatus. Lineage (NCBI taxonomy): Eukaryota > Metazoa > Chordata > Mammalia > Primates > Lepilemuridae > Lepilemur > Lepilemur ruficaudatus. The sequence goes on from CAUYRT010046993.1 coordinate 15,529, forward strand.
TCTGGATTTGTAAACTGTCACTTTATTTGATTTACTGAGACCGCTTCTAAACAACAGTATGATTCACGTATCTATACTATTATTATTTTCTTTGATAATTACTATTTAGGTTGGTGCAAAAGTAATTGCAGTTTTGGACGACATTAAATCATCATATCTAGGCTCAAACACATCTTTATTAATCAAAATAGGAACTATTACAATCAACATATTGTTGCCAAGGAGAAATAAGTTTGTTTATTCTTGTAGCATAAAAAGCTGTGCTTTAGGATTCAACAACCTCTTGGAAAGCATTTTCTGCATCCTGTCAGTAGTGGACTTTTCCCTACAAAAAGTTGTCGAGATGCTTGAAGAAGTAGTAGTCAGTTGGTGAGAGGGCAGGTGAATATGGCAGACAAGGCAAAACTTTGAAGCCCAATTCATTCAACTTTGGAAGCGTTGGTTGTGCCATGTGTAGTCGGGCATTGATGTGGAAAAGAATTGGGCCCTTTCTGTTGATCAATGCCAGCTGCAGGTGTTGCAGTTTTTTGTGCATCTCATTGATTTGCTGAGCATACTTCTCAGCTGTAATGGTTTCACCAAGATTCAGAAAGCTGTAGTGGATCAGACCAGCAGTAGACCACCAAACAGTGACCATGACTGTTTTGGGTGCAAGTTTGGCTTTCACGAGTGCTTTGGAGCTTCTTCTCGGTCCAACCACTGAACTGGTCATTGCTGGTTGTCATATAAAATCCACTTTTCGTCGCAAATCACAATCCAATCCAGAAATGGTTCATTGTTGTAACATACAAGATGAGAAAGTGACATTTCAAAACGATGATTTTTTTTTTTATTTTTTGGGGTTTGTATTTCATGGTAGAACTCTAATTAGGACATCATTCCTGACGACTAAGCTACTGGTGGTATGTAGACCTTTGTTGGCTTGATACATAAGGGGACAGAGGTGAAAGAGAGAAAAAACTGTGTGCATGGCCTGATAAGGGAGATGAGAATTATTGAGAAATGTTGGTTCTTGAACTTTGCTGGCCTGTGAGAATGATTTTGAGTTCAGATAGAGAAAAAGTTGGGGTTAGAAGGTAAAATTTGTGAGACTCTCTGCACAAATCAGTGATGTTATAGACTTCAGATGAAAAAGTGAGTGAAAATTTGAGGAAAAGCCTGTTCTCTCCTCTAGTGTTGTGCCACTCATAACACCACCATGGATATTCTCAGGGTTTAAACTGTGAGCTCAAGGTAACCAACAGTGAAGGACAGGATCCTTAAGGAAATGTTATCTTTATAACAAACAAACAACGATAAAAACACCTAGCAAGTTGGGAGTATCAAAATTTTACTTCAATTTGGTAAATGTAGTCTGATTCAATAATTTAAGTAATCTTTTTATGTAATTTAGTTTTTATTAAACTTTAAATGGTTGATTTACATAAATTCTTCACCCTCTCCTGTTCCTCTTCAAAATGGCTATATAAAGGGGTGGATTTGTGGGACACAAGGGAGACTGGCAGGACAGGAGGGTCAAATGTCAGCTGGATATTTTCTTTTTCTTTTTTTTTTTTTTTGAGAAAGAGTCTCACTCTGTTGCCTAGGCTAGAGTGCCGTGGCATCAGCCTAGCTCACAGCAACCTCAAATTCCTGGGTTCAAGCGATCCTTCTGTCTTGGCCTCCTGAGTAGCTGGGACTACAGGCATGTGCCACCATGCCCGGCTAAGTTTTTCTATTTTTGGTAGAGATGGGGTCTCGCTCTTACTCAGGCTGGTCTTGAACTCTTCAGCTAAAGTGATCCGCCCGCTCAACCTCCCAGAATGCTAGGATTACAGGTGTGAGCCACTGCCTGGCCTCAGCTGGATGTTTTCTGATTTTACTGTCATTGTGGATACAGAGTAGCTAGCTTAAAATCTTCCGTGGACTGATGAATCTTCAGGTATAATTATTCTAGTCTGGACTTTTGGGGTAAATTTGGCATTCAAATGATCTGGCCATTTGATGTCAAGGTATTTGTACTTTGCAGCCCTTTAGTCTTGAGTCTCTGCTGGTCCCTAAGTCTGACAAGAAACTATGCATCTAATCATTAAGGCAGGTAGGAGTTACTGTAATCCTGAGACAAACCAAGACTGTATGGAACCAAACAAAGGGCTTAAAGCTTCTCCCATGGCATAATGACTGGGAAACTGAATTTTCTTAGGGTCTGCAAACTTCCCCTCCCAAGTCAACACGTGGGGAAGCTTTTATAAGTCTGTCCTTAAAGACTAGACTCTAGTGACAGGAAGGAAGTAACTACCACTGTGTTTCTTCTTTCCATAATTCTCAAGCTCATGCAGCTGTTGGATATAGGCTTTTTATTTCTTCTACTTTCATATTCTTTCTTCTTTATTGCAGTGAGCCTGAAGACCTAACTTGCACAGGTAGGAAGGACATCTCCTCTGTATACTATGAAGGGAACTCTATGATGTTAGTTCTTTATTCTTGAGAGGTTTCATAGGAAGTAAAGAATTTCAGAAATTCATTTTCCTGTCTGACAAAGTCTGGCTTCTGAGACTATTTTCTCAACTCAACTCACAATCATACTTGGATAGTCAAAAGTGAACAATTTCCTTCTCTCTGTTTTGTTTTGCATTAACAAATTCCTATTTCCATGCTTATGTATATGTACACACATAGATATATGTATATAGGATGATAGTTATATACATGGCAATGCAAGAGAGAAAAGTATTACATAACAAAACATGATTTCATTTGACATATTTGTAATTTGCACTTTTTACTACTTAACCTTGAAAAATCCTATTTACTCTTTAGGACTTATCTAAGATGTCATAACCTTAGGCAGCTTTTATATTATAGTACCCACATTTTTAGTAAATAATGTCTGTTTTCTGTAAATGCTAAGTGCACATATTGAAATGACCTATTTATAAGCACCCGTCTCCACTTTTCTGAAAGTATGTATATGTATGAACCTTGTCTATTTTATCTTTTCAGACCCCTTAGCTAACACAGTGCCTAGGACACAACAGGCAATTAAAAAAAAAATTTTAAAGGCAAATTAAATCTATTTATAAGATTAGAATTAATACCGTTCTCTGTTTAGACAATTTAAAACTGGGCAGCTCTCAATGGAGTAAAAAGCATTTTCTATCTAATTTCACTCTCAATTTGTTGAAAACATTATTCAGATATCAAAATAGAAGAAAGAAATCAAATAATTAAATTTACAACCATATTTGTTATATCAAACTTTATGTGCACAAAAAATTTATTAAGTGCAACATAAACAAAGGATCTTAAAAATATATAAGTACTATATATTGCTGCCATGGGTAATGGCAAGAAAATTGGAAGTCTGATTAGAAGACTAAGTAAAATTTAGGAACACTTTTCAGAAAGACGTATAAGAATTTAAGGTAGAAAGATCAGTAATGTAACAAGGCCCCAAAGAAGGCAAAGAAAGAAAGAGTAATCATATCACTCTGCTTGTGCTATTATACTAAAATATCATACACTGGGTGGCTTGAACAACAGACATTTATTGGAGCCTGGGAAGTCCAAGGTGAAGGTGTCAGCAGATTTGTTTCCTGGTGAATGCTCTTCTCCTGGCTTGCAGATGGCTGACTTCTTGATATATTCTCACATGGGGAGGAGCAAGAGAGAGAGACAGAGAGAGAGAGAAAGAGAGAGAGAAATCTCATATATTTTCTTATAAGGGCACTAATCTGATCATGAGGGCTTTACCCTGATGACCTAATGACCTTCTAAAGGTCCCATTTCCAAACATCACCATATGGGGGTGGTTAAGGCTTCAATATATGATTTTTTTTGGGGGGGGTCAATTCAGGCCATAGCAGTAGGTAAAACAACTAAAAGAGTAAAAGGAATTAATACGATAGACAACGCTATTAGCAAAGAGTCTTATTTATAACAGGCGAAGTAGTTATAAAGAATTAGTACTCAACAGTTATTACAAACTTCATTTGATATACTTTTCGGCACTGAAAATTAAAAGAACAAATGAGCAAAGAAACAGCAATACTTTTCTTAAACGCCCTTGTAGCTAGCCTTCTAGCTGTGGATTAGATGTAGTTAATCAGATGCATTCAAGTGAGATTTTAAAAGTGGGAGCACCATAGAAGACATCTCCCTCATTTTCCCTGTGCTTTTGTTCATGAAAGCAAGTGTGGTCATTGGATTTCTCTGAAGTCAAACTCTTTTGTTCAATCATGACTTCAAGGGTACTGATTCTTGAATGGAAACCTTTATTGATGCCAATATCAACTTCTTGATTTCCTATAGACCTAACTGTGACAGAGGTATCACTCATTTGGCAGTTTGTTTCCTGCTGTTCTTGTAGTCTCTCTTGAAAACCTGATCTAGAATATGCTCTTCTTACTATTCCAACAGTTTCATAAAAAGCAAATTATTTGAATTTGAATGTCTTTCTGCTTAAAATGGCTAGAGAATTTTCTTTTGCTTTCAGATGAACCCTGACTGAAACAACAGGTTAGGGGGATATGACATTAAACAAATTATTTTCCACCAATATAGGTAGCCTATCCAAATTGTGCCTCATAAAATATTAAAATCATCTACAATAAAAGCCAAGTATTACATACTTCACCTATAAAATGGTCATTTTCCAAACTTTATATTTTAAAATGCCCCAGGCCTATAGAGATCCTAATAAACATGATAATATTTATTTGCATATAGAGCTGGTAGCAAACTCTGAACAGAGATGGTGGTAGTTCACTATGCAGTTCAGCCCCTATCCAAGATGTGGTTAATTTATTCAACAGTCATTCACTAAACTTCCTATGTACCAAGCACAGTGGAAGATTCTGGTAATATGGAAAAAATGCTATTGGTGCTTTAAGAGTTCACAGTCTAGATTTCAGATGCATAATATTCAGGATACAGGTAATATTCTAAGAAAAAAATTATCCATATTTCTGTTTATCCATATTTCTATTAAATAATATGGAAGCAGAGAGAAAGTAATCTTCAAGGGAAGTTTACATGACTAGTATTCTGAAATTATTAGTTTAGGATGTATCCTTATCTCCCACTTTCACTGATTTCACTTTCTACAAAATGCAGTTCAATTCCCAAATCATCTGTGATCCTACAGTGCTTTAACGTTAGAACAGGGTCTATCAAAAAGTTAGTTTCCCTGTATATGGTTAAGTGCCAACACTAGGTTAGAATTGCTAAGGTCAATAGCACAATGCCTTACCTGCAGTCGATGTCACCCTCACTAATTACAGAATGTTCATTTGGCTTGTTAATTAGGGGATATCCTAATACCCCTGATATGTGAAAAATTGGAAAAAGCACTAAGAAAACATGAATCTGTGTGGTTTCTTTGACCTAATAACAATCATATTAAAAATGTTAAAATGTCAAATATGTGGTAGAATATATTCTGTGGAGTTGGACTGTCTAGGATGAATAAATGAAAGAGAAGAGTAAATATTTATCAATAATAATAATTTCACAAGACTTACTTTTGACCTCATGGAACTACCTTGTCTAGACTTATACTAATGCATTGTAAAAGTCATTGATCATTCCTGCTTTGTCAGCTTTTGGCACTATTTGATAGTAAAGAAAAGAAACATCTAGTGAAGCCCTAGAACTATTTCTGTTTTGATATTCTTGTCCCTCGATAGCCAGGGATTAGCCTCTGAAATTCCGTAAGTATTTTTTTTAAATAAGAGAATTTTTTATTATTGCATCAGATAACAGAGCCAAACTTCATTTAAATTGACAATAGGACTCATGTAAGAGTGTTGTAAAGACTAAATTAGACTGAGAATCGAAAAAAGAAAAAAGAGCCTAAAATAGACCCTGGTGGATGGGAACATATATTTAATAAAAGTAGATATTACTAGCACTTTAGAAATCCGCAGATGATGTATTTTCATGAGAAACAAGTAGGTCACATTAACCATTCACTGATGAATAGCAAAAAATAATCTATCCATTAATGTATTTATAAAATGTAGAGTTAAATTGTCAGTTTAAAAATCTGAAAATCTGATAATGTAATAATCATAAACTTAAGCAAACAACTTGCACAGCTTGGAGGAGATACTAACACACAGAGAAAGAAAAGCTAACACTGATATTATAGATTTCCTAATTAAAAATGATGACTACTCATTTTCTCGTGAATTTTCTTGCCAATAATGACAGAATATGTGCTATTTCTATTTCCTAAGGAAGAAACTACCTGTGCCTGCGCCACCAATAGGTCAAAACAGTTCAGTACATTTCTCACAAGCATTTCAATCTGTATTTATCAGTTCTTGTGGTGAGTATATTAGAATTGACATGCCACATCTAACACTCATGAAGGCAGCAAATGGCTTGGTTGATATATTTCATTAAACTGTAAGATAAATTCTAAACATCAAATGTCAACAACAATAACTTTTCATTGTTATCAAGAAGTGGGGCTACTATTTTCCATGAGTATCACTAGAAACCTTGTTTTCAGAGTTCAATCCACATTGTTATATATATTTCAGATGCAATAATGAGCTACTGAGATGGGAAGCAGTAGAGATTTGAAGCACAGGCTTTGGAGTCAAGCTACCTAGGTTTAAACCCGTCTTTGCTACTGTTGACTGTATAACTTTGGGCAGGTTACTTACAATTGCAAAGGCCCAGTGTTATCATCCCTACCGGAGGAAATATAATAATAACTACTTCAAAAAATTCTTGGAAAGATTAAATGAGGTAATCAATACAGCACACTGTCTGGTACATAGTAAGCACGCCAATTCAGTTACTCAATAAATATGTATTGAGCACCCACTCTGAGCCAGGTATTGTTCAAGGCATGTGGGGTATAGCAGTAAATAATAGAGAACCTCCCAATCCCTTGCTCACAAAAAAAAAAAAAAAAAAAAAGAACTTGTCTTTGTAGACTTTATATTCTAGTGAAGAGAGCCAGAAAATATAAAATAGACACGATACGATTATATAATATACTAGAGGTGATAAGTGATAAGGATAAAAAAGCAAAGCAGGATAAGGAAAGTAGAGAGGGGTGAATAGTTTCCAATTTTCAATATAATGGTTAGCGTAGGTCTCCTTGGAAAATTACATTTGAGCTGAGATTTGAAAAAGATGAAGGAGTTATCTACACACATATCAGAGGAAAAGCCCTAAGGAGGGAATATGCCTGAATGTTTCAGGAAGAGCAAGAAGCTCATAATAGGACTTAAGTTTTGAAAGGATCACTTTGGTTGCTGTGTTGAGGAGGAAAGAAGAAGGGTGAAAGCAAAGAAATCAATTAGTAAGTTATTGCAATCCAGGTGACTGAGAACGATGGGTTCACCAGTATGTTAGCAGTGGAAGTGGTGATAAGGGATTGAATTCTGGATATGTTTTCAAAGTGAAGTCAAGAGGATTTGCTAATAAATGAGATGAGAAGATGAGAGAAAGAGGTGAATCAAATTGATGTCTCCAATAATTTCTGTCTGAGCAACTGGAATAATGGAATTTTCATTAACTGAAATGAAGAAGAGTGCAAGTAAAGCAATTTGGTAGGAAATCAATTCAGTTGAGTTTGGGAAATCTGTCAGTGGAGATGTCAAGAAAGCAGTTGAGTGTCTACAGTTCCCAGCAGGACATCTGGGCTGGCCATGTAAATGTGACGGTTGATACATACATGGTATTTAAAATCATGCAATAAGATGAAATCATTCAGGGAGTTGTCAGAGAGAAAAAGAGGATAAAGGACTATCAACAGTAAGTGGGCAGGAAAAGAGAAAACGATGTGTCAAGAGAAAAACCCAGAGAGTCTAACAAGTGAATAAAAGTAATGAGGAAAACTGTGCATTTAGTGCTAAGATAAATGCTGATTTGTCAAATAAGATGTGTATACAGACAGATATTTTGAAATGTAGAGAATATATTTGACCTTGACAAAAGAAGTTTTGGTACCACAGTGGTAGTGAAAACCTGTTTGGAACAATGGGTTTAAGAGACTACAGGAAAAGGCAAATTAAAGATAACAAAGATAAACAACTCCCTTGATATTTTTGAGTAAGAAGAAGCAAAGATACAGGCAATAGCTGTCAGGGAAAGTGGGGGCAAAACAACTTATTTTTTCTTTTTTATGAAGGAAAAAATAAATCTATGCTTGTGTGATCATGGAAACAATACCATAAAGAGAGAAAATTTGATTATGCCGAAGAAAGAAGGGAAGCTGGCTAGAGCGATGTCTTGGAGTAGGCCAGAGGCAGTGGTTTTCAGTGTAGTAGTGAAAGGATTGGCTTTAGATAAAAACATTGCTCTTTCATTTGTAGTAACAGATAAGGAAGCACCAAAAATAGGTGAAGATTTTGACCTAATTTAACCTTAATTATCTCTTTAAAAACCCTGTCTCCAAATACAGTCACATTGGGGGTCAGGGTTTCAACATACGAATTTTTGAGGGACAAAATTCAGTCCATAACAATGATTCTCTGTCTTGAGTTGCATGTAACCTCCTGGAGGGGACGGACACATGCTCACTTTCCTACAATGCAAGGGAGAATGTAATCAGCATTGGAGTGTGGCTACAACAAAGTGCTCCGGGAGTTAGAGGTTATGGAAAGCACTGGCCACAGCCTTCTTTCTCCAAGTTAACCTTTTCCTGATCTCTTTAGCTACCTGTATCTCCTGAAAGATCAATTGAATTTGCATCAGTGGTGCTTTCAAACTGTGTTCTACAGAACCTTAGTGTTTCATGGCTGTGATTTAGTGGTTTCTTAAATGTGTGATATAGGTTTCATGTAAAAATATATCTCAACTATTAAAACTATAGTAACTAACATGTTACATGACATAACTCATTTGTGTTATGTACCAAACTTTAACACATTAGGGACCACTTATATGACAATTTAGCATGCCAGGTTATCTTGATTTCCTATAGGCTTTGGAATAATACTTCTGCCATTTCTGCCTAATGGAAGAATAGCTTGAGGACACAAGACTAGCTGTCAAAAACAGTGTATCTGTGCAAACAAACAAAAAATATTCAAATAAATTGAATGCTGAGGTTACTATGTAATTTTCATTTAAATCCCTGATTTCTGCAGTTTTTTTCTTTAAAATAAAATTATTGACTTAAATTATTACATGAACTCATAAATTAAATTTATTACAATAAATGTATGCTAATAAATAATGCCTTATACTTATTTATTGCAAAATTTCATTTAAATGTAGAGTTGCTGCTAAAGCAAGTTTGAAAACCAGTGTTCTATTTGCTTACATGTATTGTGTTGCATGTACTATTAAACAATAAAAACTGAAAAAAAGATTTTGATATCTGTGTAGATCTGGTGGTAAATATGGCATATGATTAATGTCATCTAAAGTAAGATTGACCCTAAATGGAAACATGTGAATGTTAATTTGTTTCTTTAATTCATCTCATAGTAGTTCAAATAGAAGCTGATTCAATCCAAATTGATAAAATCTAATTCATGTTTGTACAACATATTTATAAAAATGAATTCCTAACACGAACTGAAATTTGGTATTTTTCCTTTTGTATATATTAAAAGGACAGTGGACCAGCAACTGCTTTTATGTACTTTTATAATATAAAGCATACTACCTCAAAACTTGTTACCTAAATTAGAACAAAAAAATCCAAAACATTTCTTTCCAATTAACTGTGATTCAAATATAAGTTAGGAAGTTGGAGCCAATTTGAATTTCAATCCATGAAGTACTTATTTCTTATAAAGTTTTTATTGGTGAATTCAGAGTTAGGCATGAGAGAAAAAATATGAAATTGCAACCTGTTTATGATTGTTCTGAGCAAGTATGCATGCTGCTACTTCATATTGAAATGTGTTAACAGTAATTATGTAATTACTTATTGTTTAGGTAGGCTAGGCCAATGATATTCATATTACCTCTGCTTCCTCCTAGGCGTAAAATGCATTCTAAGTATTTAACCAATGACTATGTATTTGCCAGTAGTCAAGATAATTTTATGAAGAACAGGGAAAGCAACAACAAAGCAAGTTGGGGGTGAGCTGGAGAAGGAGAAGATATTAAGGAGAGGATCACATATTTTTGTAAGTCTAGTATTGAACAGAGTGTCTGCTGCGTAGTATACTGAGACTAGTGTTTGTTGATTAAATGTGGAGCTTGGGTTTAGGCTGCATTTTGGAAGAGGAAGTGTTGCTCATTCCACCAAAAGGATTTTAGTCTTTCTTATTTTGAAATTACCTTTTCCCCACACCTTTATTTGCAAAGTTAAGCCAATAATGTGATTGAAGATAATACGAGTACTATAGATACCTCATTAAATTAAAATAAAGATACATAGAAAATGATGTTTTAGTAATTGGTGTATGACATTAAATTTAATGCTTAATCAATAACACTAAGCAACAAAATAATACCACATCAGATGATAAAAACAATATGAATGTGATTCAAGAGAAAATGACTGATTAAAAGTCATGTTATTCCCCAATTTAGATTATGACCAAATAAAGAAATAAATTAAAAACAAAAATGACTATGTGACTTAAATTAATTTACTTAGCATTATTCTTCATTATTTTGAAACTAAAAAAGAAATCTCATATGCTATTTAAACCTATGATTTTTATTGATTCAAAATATATTTTAAACTCATGCTACTGAAACTATACAAAAGTATTATTGTTTTGAATAATTATAGAATTTTCCTGATCTATATCACTTATAGAAAATTTTTCATATATTGTGTTAAGGGAGGGGGTAATGAGGTATAAAATTCCCAACAATAATTCATGAAAGAGACAAATTGTGAACTGCATCTGCTTTTCCAACAGAATATAACCTAATTAATTGACTGTAGTGCTATAGATATGAGATTATGAGCAAAGCAACATAAAGGATGTCTTTTATTGAGTAATCATAATCTGTGGCTTCTTTCCAACTCTGTTTAGTGTGTAAACAAGATATTTTCTATTAAATTAGACTAACAAAGGGGGTGATTGAGCATTTAAACTCCAGGGACTATTCCTGGAGAATGTTATACACTGCTTCAAGATTCTTAATGACTTCAGTGAAAATGGCATAATTTTCCTTTCCAGTTTGCAAATTCTTTTTTTAAAAAATGCTTACCATCATCCAATATATATATTTAAATGGATAGAATTGAAACTTAATGATTTCCATTTTTATATTAATGCCATTGTGTATCTGTGATTGTACAACATGATTATTGAGATCTAGGATTGATTATACAGGGTTAATTTATTTTATGTTACCTTTTAAAATAAGTACATTTTACTCAAATCTTATTTAACATGAAATGGGATAGTAATTGTCAGATTCTAAATGGCAATATTTAATGTTTAAAATGTGGATTCACTATATGTGAAGTCATTTCATTAGCCAAAAAAGACAAGGTAATTTTGAAAAAATCAGATAATTAAATCCTAGTACTGAAAATTTGACTTATCATATTTTCCAGACTGTAAACTCTTGTATTGCACTGGCACCAATTTGAAATTATATGGGATACTGTTAATTTCCTTTTCTGACAAGCATTTTCTTGTTGTTTATCATAAAAAACAAAACGCGTTAACACTATAGTTAATTGGAGGAAGTCATGTGATAGAAAATGAAGCATTAAAACTTTGTCAGCTGGATCTCTAATTCCCCTTCATTAAGATTAGATAAAGTGCTCTCAAGACAATAAACTAATTATGACAACTTAACAGTACAAGTACATTTATTAGATGAATGGCTTAGAAAATTAAACAATAAAAAACATAAAGATCCAAAACACTGAATAAAAAATATGTGAGTTAGATGTACTTTATCTGATGCAATAACTTTACTAAAAATAACTTAAAATTAAAATAACTTATATATACATATACATTTGTAAATGTCAATAGTGGTTAATTGTTAAAACAAAATAAAACAGAACACATACAAAGCAAAAGCCTCCTCCTATGTTCCCACTTTCTATGATGAGCACTGTTAACAGTTTTATTCTTTCATATCTTGCCTTTTATATATTTTTTGTTGTTTTGAAAAAAAAAATGTCATGCTATAAGTAAAGTTCTGCTTCTGTTACTTGTTTGATTCTTTCAGTAATTATGGATACTGTTCCACATTTATATGTACAAATTCTTCTTGCTACTTTTTAAAAAATAGATAAAATAATTTTTTTTTAAAAATATATTATATATTAGGCATTACCACACTGCATGAACTTAAGAGTTATATTTATAAAAAAGTTATATTTTATTTTAGTTTTTTTTTTTTTTACATATTGCAAATATAATGCTTCAAATAACTGGCTTATATTCTTATTTTTGTGAAGCTGGAAATTTCTGTGGAACCAGTTTTTATAAATAAAATTTGGGGTCAAAAGTTATGCATTTTTTCCTGTTTGTTCTGATGTAACACAAAAGTGCATCCCCAAGTGATTTTGTGAAGTTATACTGCCACTGATAGTCAATGAGAGTACAGGATTGGGAAGGTGAGAGGGCATAGGAATCAGAGCACAAGAACAGAGCTTGGTCTAGGAGCAGAGACCAGTGAGCAAGGGCCAGTCTTTCATTTAAGAGGAAAGATTATCAGTAAGAAGGGTAGTGATACCAACCTGTGTACATTTGGTGGTAGGAAGTGGAGATGTTCTTTATACCGATTTTTGCTATTTTCCTAGTACAGTATGAAGAAAGGTTATCAGTTGGTTTTAAGTTGAGTAGGATGATGGAATGTGAGAAATTTGAAGCTTTACAAGAAAGTATGGAAAAAGGATCTTTGCAGATGTAATTAAGTTAAAAATTTGGGGATGTGATGATTACCCTGAATTATCTGTGTGGGACCTAAATGCCATCACATGTGTCTTTACAAAAGAGAGACAAAAGGAGATAACACAAACACACAGGGGAGAAGACAATATGAAGATGGAAATAAGAGAGTGGAGTGAGGTGGCCACAAGGACAGAAATGCTGGGGCAGCCACCAGATGCTGGAAGAGGCAAGGAACAGATTATCCCCTTTATAAAGCCCCCAGAGGGAGAGCAGCCTTGCCAGATTTTGAACGTTTGCCTCCAGAACTCTAAGAGAATAAATTTTTATTATTTTAAGGCAAGTTTGTTGCAATTTGTTATACTATGAAACTAGTGTACTCAGGAAACGAATACATTAATTAGTGAAGGGCATTATCCTATAATGTTAAGTTAGCATTTGAGATTCATAATCATGAATCTGGAGTACAATTAGTTGGTGGAATGAAAGAGGATACTTGCTTTCAAAAATTATTGGAATGTTTCTAGATACAGTGAGAATTAAAGAAAGCAATTTTATGGTTTTTTCCTTGTTTTTGCAAGAGATTGATTATAATGAAGGACTAAATAAAAATCTAAACTGTAAGCAAAACAGAAAAGGATGATGATGGATAGTAAAAATATTACAGAGTAAATTGATTACATTTATCAACAAATTTGAGCCTATTTCTTGTGAAGTGCTAAAATAAGAAAGCTGCAAAAAAAAGAAATACGTTATTTAGTGGGAAGTGTGTAGTAAAAATTTTATAGGAAATAGAATTATTAGTGATGACAAAGATGTCATCATTTCTTATGTGGCCAAGGTGGCGTGGTGGGAAAACGGTTGGAAGTGAGTAGGTGAGGGAAATAGATGCTAGAGTTTTCATATGAATCATCCTCATCTATGTTTGCAACACGTATTTAGTATATAGCTTATAGGAGTTTGATGATTTTAAGGTTTGAAGTTTGATTTTTCAATGTGTAATGGATATGTACTTTTGGCTTTAAAAAAATCTTCTTTGCATTAATTCCCTCCTTTTTTGTGCAACAATACGTTGGTGCTGATATGGAAAATGGCTTTCTATCAACTTGCTTACGGTATTGAGACGAAGGTGACTGCGTTGCCACTGCCCTCCCTCAACCCAGTGGTGTACCTGCTAAATAGGTTAAGCCAGTCAGTACTTTCTGTTTTCCTTGTCATGCAATTGGTTCTGTGATGGGCACAAGGCACAAGTCAAGCAAATTAGCTCTATTTGAGGCTGTCCTTGAGTTACAGAAATGAGTGTACTATTTCCAGTTGGAAATTGATATGCATAAGTGTGGCCAAGGAAACTACTTATAGAGTTCTTGAAACCACGTGGGATAAGGTACCTAAGGATGAAGAGTCATGACACTAAGGAAATGAAAGCAAGGAATGAAGGGAAACAAACAATTCCTGTGTAGTAATTTAAACCCCAAATCAAGATGATCTGATCCCTAAATTATTTAGTTATTCAAAGGGCCCAAAATATTCCTTTCTTTAAATTAATCCAGTTGGAGTAGCATTACTATTATTATTTTTCCTTGTGACATATAACAGAAAGTACACATTTCAGATACGTAGTATTACTCTCTTAGGCTACCACATCAATGTTGCTGATAATTTCATTTTAAGAGGATAGATTTACTCAAAAAGTGATGTCAGTACTTCGAGTTCTCTTGAAGTATTGAATTTCTACCATGACTGCATCCACAAATGGCAGTCAATAACAAATAACCACTCACCATGAAAAGTCATACCATAGTGACACATCAAATAGCACAGAATATTTGTCAGAAAGCTGTGCAACTGTATTTAATTCTGCATCTCTATTGGTACATTTGTGAATACAAATCTTGGTTTCCTACAACTGATGCTTTGTCTTCCATCAGTATGGTTGTACATATTAGCACTAAACTATCAAAAACTTACAAATTAAGAATAATACCATTTATAGAAGTGGATTTTAGATAAATTAAGTTTTAAAAGTTCTTGTGGAATTGCATGCTTGTATTTTGTACTGATTATAATATTCTTTTGTAACTCTTCTAAATTTACATCTATAACTCGCTGTTTGTTTAAAGTACTATAAGGTAATATCAAATGCCAATCCCTATTGCATTTGCCACAGCATATTCCAGAGCTTGTTAAGCCTTCTTCTCTAGAGATTTTTTGTTTCAGAAAAACAAAAATTCTTCCTACTTCATTAGGCAATAATTTGCAGAGATATGCTCAATGAGTATTTGTTCATTTAACTAAATTAAGCTAGCAGGATTAAGGTAGTTATATAATATAAAGTAAATCTACAGCATATATTATTGAAAGAAAATTGTCCATCTTGAAAAGTATATATCAACAGTAGGAGTCAGTTCCACAAAATGACTAATGGAATGATGTCTCAAAACTTGTCTAGATCATGTCCATGAAGTCATGGACATGAATTTACAAGATAGGCAAGAATGTATTTGGCACATTTCCTTGTCTATGCCAATGCCACTATAATTCTGACTCAGGGCCAGTGCATGAAGGTCCAGTCATGTTGATTAATTTAAAAGGCTTTTGTGTGTGTGTGTGTGTGTGTGTGTGTGTGTGTGTGTGTGCAATGATGACAACAGCAAAAACAGTAAAAATATTGCTCTCCTGTTATTATCAGTTGGCATTTATATTCAGTTATACTCTTGAGACCAGACAAGTGCAGCAGAGACAAGATGGGATTCATTATTCTCTTGTGGTCAAGATGCTAAGGGAATAAACTTCTTCAGCATAAATTAATTGAACACAGAGACAGCTACACTACCATTTAACTGAGATGGGAAGGAAGAGGGGAAGTTTGTATGTTAAAACAGAGTAGTGGTCACTAATTGTTAGAAGTTTTGTTCCCTTTTCAGTCTGTAATTGTTTAAATTAGTTTGAGGTGACATGAAATAAAAATATATATTGTCCCAGTAGACTTATTTTAGATGGCTTCTATGTCAAATGATAATTATTCCCACAAATTATTTTAACTCATTCTTCACTTAAGACAGTAATTGTTAATTCTATAAAGTTTGGCCATCAAAAGAGATATTAAAACTCATCAGTGTTTTATATGTGGTTAATAAGAACTAATATGTGGTTAATAAGAACTAACAAATTTTCATCTTATAACAGACTAAATGCATATTAAAAGAGAACATATTTTATTTTAACTTAAATGATCAACTAAAGGGCAGAATTTCTGTTTAAAATATCCAATAATTTTTTATGTTAACCTCTTTCAGTGAAGAATGTGATTGACCTTTTAAATTTCACCAACTAGCCCTCAAGACGTAGGGATCCACCTCTCTATTATAAAGTATCTTTGGAAAGTAACCATAGAAAACAATATTTTGTCCTAATAAAATAATAATAGTTCTTCCTCTAACAATCATGACTTTTTCCCTTATTCGACAAAAATGTAAAATGAAAAAATAGACATAGTTGCCACTGCAGATTGATTCAGTTATTAAACTGATGCATATTTTATTTCAGTACTTAAAAATGTGTTTAGATTTCTGTTTTGGCCAAATAAACTAGAATTTGATTATGCTAATTTTTCACATTAGTGCTTATTAGTTCTTTTTAAAATGAACATAAAGTGAAGTCTTTAATGAAGAAAGATCATCTATGTAATATCAATAAAACTGCTAATTAGGGAACACAGTATTTATAAATGCAGACTGCACAATTAATAAGAATAAAGCTTAATTCTGCAAAAATGGGTTGAGCAACTTTAATAAGAAAAACTAGAGACATAAATCTGAAGGTAAATAATTTGTGAGTTATCGGGTAACTGATAATTACCTAATTAAAAAACTATAAGAATTCATGCATTTACTACTTTTGTAAACATCATATTTTGCAAAGAGTTTTTAGTCATAAGATATTGAAATTATTTTAGTTCTATTGAGAGAGAAGAAGAATGCCAGTGAGAGAGAGATAGTAGCAAAAACATAGTATTGACTTTAAACAATAATTAAATGCTAATCTCAATATAAAACTAACACATTTCTTTGACTTTGGGCAAAAACAGGATCTGTGTTGAGATCTGCACATGTAAAATGCATGTAATAGTAACACCTCAGAGGGGTGCCGTGAGGCTTAATTGATTTCCCCAGAGTGCAATGGACATGAGGGTATGTATGCAGTCTGGGCATTTAATCACTATTACTTCTCCAGGAGTTTTCTTCTGATATTGCCTGGGGAGGCTAAATGGAAGACTGCCAAATTACTGAACTCCCTAGAGGAGCTAGAAATACCTTGTATTGAAGAATAAAACAAATGAATTAAAAGCTAGGCCTTAGAAGGAAATTTTAAACAAATGAAAAGTTGGACACTTGGGGATGGCAGAGGGGATCATATGAATTAACATTATAATTTACAGTTTAAAAAAGAAGATATATATGAGAGCTAAAGGTCCTGAGAGAGTAAAAAGAGGGGGGAATAAGAGGGAGAAAGAGGAGAGAGAGAGAGAGAAAGAAAGAGACAGAGAACATAAATCTTTTTTTTTAATAGATGAAGGAAAGAAAAGGAGGTAAGGGAGGGGAGTAATTGTGGGAGGGAGCAGGCAGATGGAGTTGGTATGGGTTACAGTCATTGTTAAATGCTAGCAACTTGGAAAAAGTCAATTCAGAGGCTAGTGAAATTTCAAAGTGTTTGGAAAGCCGTCATATCACTTAAAAATCAAAAAGAAAGATTTCTACAGCAGAATTAATATTCAAAAATCAAAATTTTTGTGAGTTTTTGGCCTCAGAGAAATGATATAATAGTAGTTCATCTAATCAAAGCCAAATTCCCAAGGCTTTTTTGGGGGATACCTTGAAAATAATAAGGGTATATAGCAGATAAGAAGTGTTCAGTAATTTTTTAGGAATTACCATTATACAAATATAACGATGCATGGGCTAAAGTTGTACTGGTTTGTTTTGCCACATCATTCTTCTCCTTGATTTAAAGTGTTTTATGTTTAGATTATTAACTATAAATGCCTGACACTATAACAGCAATCCCAAATCATGGTTTGAGTGATTCTGAAGTTTTGTAAATCATTTTGGAAGTTGGAACACATTTTCCCTGCAGAAACAATGTTATATATTGAATGTTGTTTATTCCAAAAGAAGTAGCTATTTTAAAATATGGGTAGCAGAAAATAATTCATTCATCAGATGTTTTTTGAGCCACTATTTTGTACTAGTCCTTTGTGAGGTACTATGCCAGGAATAAACAATAATAGCAGTTGGTTTAACTCAGTTTTCTACTAGTAAGGAGAGAATTCAGACACATAAATATGTGAATAAGTTACATTTGATACATGCTATACAAAAATAAATGTCAAGCCATATGAGATTTTTGAGGATATAGTTATATTTACAGTGATAATTGCATATGAGGAAAAACATCTTTAGTACAGTTCTTCCTTCTAACGTGCTCTTTCCTCTGTACTTTTTACATCTTCCCAGGCAAAAAGCTGCACAGGGAAAGCTCCCTAAATTTATAAAAATGAAAAGAAGTAATAGGAAGAGCTCATTGAGCAGTACTTTATTTATCTGTGTCTTGTTTTGAAAGTCCCTCGTGTGGTAGCAGTGAATAAGAATTTAAACATGAATTGAATAAACAATATCCAAAGGATTATTCTCTGGGACAAAAGAGTCCAACTTTGAGAGAAATACTTCAGTGAAATAACAAAAAATAATTTCTGTTGAAAACTCTTAATTATTTTAGCAATCTGGCTTGTCCTATTTATAGTTAGCTTTGAGCTGAAGTTTATTAGATTATGGTTATTTAATGACTATGAAAATCAAAATACACAAATATAGAAAACTCTGGAAAAGTTAGCACAGCACAATGTAAGTGAAGCAGAAAATTACGTGTAAGTTTATACTTCTTACCTCAAAACAACACAGCAAACTAACAACTTGAATATGTCATATCTCAATGGGAGTTCCTGATCTTGCTAGTGAAGGAAAAAATTTCGGATCAGAAGTCCCCACATAAGTATTAACTGAAATTATTTTGTATTCATATCTCAGATATGCATTTATCATAATTTTTTGACAAATATTTATAATTTTATGTTTCAACATTGTGTTTTAGACTGAAAATACAAAGATAAACAAAGACACAATTTTACCTCACAAGACATTTACAGAGTTCAGGTAAAAGCAAAACTTGCTGAAACCTGCAGCTTGCTAAAAGCACCCACAACTTGAGGTTAGCTGCCTCCTTAGAAGAGAAGTGTGGTTCTTTTGGATTAATGTCCTTTTATGAAAATAAATGTTTTAGGCACAGCCACTCTAATATTGATCACTGTTACACTCTTACCTTATGGAAAAATCTGCCAAGAACAACATAACACTTTTTACTGTTTTTATTGATTTATCAATCCATCTTTGATTCTTTGGATGGGAATTAATTGTGGATGGACGAGTTTAACATAAATCCCCATCCATACATCAGAATCATCAAAATCTCAAATTCTTAATTATATATCTCAAGAATCATGTTAAGCAGGAAACAAATTATATTTCAGTTTTAAATTTTATGGAAAGAGAGCTGTGTTCAAGTCTTCTGCTTAAATTATTCTTTAGTAGCCTAATTCATGTTTGAATGCCCACCAGCTAACACAATATTCTGCATCTAAGTACATAATGCATGTAGAATGAATGAATAAATGGTCTCATTATTGCTTTTTGATGAATTAAATGCCAACCTCCTTGTCATTGGTGGACTTCCATTAGGCCTTCAGCTTTTCCCTCCATATTTCTACAATATTTTTTATACTGCTAATACAATTAGTTTTCTGGGTTGAAACCTGATGATGACTGCTCTTCAAAAATATCTTTGTTAGTTCCTGGTAATTGTTAATTAAAGACTCTTTCCCATGTTATCTAGTCCATGCATGCTCTAACCTACCTTCCTTGACTGGTTCTCTTAGCATATAATATGTTCCTGCCATTCTGGTTATATGCAGTTGCTTACAACCTCCTGAATCCTACATTCTGTTCTGTGCTTTCAGGCTTGTATGTGAACTCCCCTGTCCTGTGGTATTATTTCTCCATTTCTCTGCTTGGCAAATGCTCACTCATGCTTCAGGGTTCCCCTGATATAAAAATTCTGTGAAGATTTCCCAGATGAATAAATCCTTTTTGGTGTTTGTTGGTGTTCTTCTTTTTGCTGTTCTATAGAGTTTTGGTTAACTCAGTAATACTGTAATTCCGTGTTTATTTATTTAACATTCCTCTTGAGCTGTGAGATAGAAACTACGTTTTCTTTCATTTTGTATTCCTAGTGTGGTGACAGACTGCAATATGTTCTGTTGGATAAATGAGTGAATGAATGAATGCATTTTTGTCAGGGAAGCATAGGAGGAAGTCCCTGGACCCATTA
Source organism: Lepilemur ruficaudatus (assembly GCA_963574885.1). NCBI lineage: Eukaryota > Metazoa > Chordata > Mammalia > Primates > Lepilemuridae > Lepilemur > Lepilemur ruficaudatus. Next base: position 35,742 of record CAUYRT010046993.1, read on the forward strand.
GAATTTTTTCATCTAATAGGCTCACAGAAAAAGCTGAACCAGCTTTGTGAAATTTTACTGCTTTTCCAGTTTAATTGTTGGTTCTCTCTTTAAAATGTTTTAAAGTACTTTCAAAATGTACTTTAATATTGTTAACATATACTTCTTGTGCTCACTTTTAGAAAAGTTGAGGCCACCATCAGTGAGACTGAAATCTGGGAGAGAGATAAGATTTAAGGTAAAGCAGACGTAATTAATTGTATGAACCTTCAGGTGACTTTTCTGTATCCAGCAGGATTTGCTTTAAAGAAAGGAGTGGTTAAATGTAGATAAAATAAAACAATATATATAACAGAGCATTTTATCTCTGGAAACTTTTGAGAACTTGACAGGATACCAAATTTACTCATAGGTGGAGTAGCAAGTGTTTAATTAACACCATTTTGGAATATACTACCTCTCTGGATGATGTTGAAATGATCTACACTAGAGTTTCATCTCTTTAAGGCTTTAATTTTTTCCTAAAAATGATAAGGCTTTTCAAAGAGGTAATATTTTGATTACTTACTGGCATTTGACAATTTGAATGATCACTAGCTAAGGGCACATTTTCCTGAAAAGTAAAGGATAGAGCTTTTTTTCACAGAAATTTTAAAGGAAAAAGTACTGTGACTGGTTACCATGAGTCCAGATTTGCCCTGGACAGTTCAATTTGTGCCTTTTGTGTTGTTGTAGTTATTAATAGTATCTCATGTCATTCTCAGAACTGTCCTGGTTTGAACAATAAATCATATTGTCACTTTAACAATGAGGAAAAGAAAAATGTGTATGATGAGATCATAATAAAGCTGCTGGATGTGCTAAAAACAAATTTTGACATCATAACAGCTGACCCTGATTCCTTAGGACTAATACCTATAATCTAAAGGAAGGTTTACTTGCATATTTCATTTATGCAATTCAGGATTGTGGTAACAATAAAGAAAAACCTTTTGACCTTTCCAAGTAGTAAGTTTATGAATCCATTACTATAGGTTACATTTTTACTATTGCAAATTAAAACACTTAGTGTCTGAAGTAGATTATTTATTAATGTAAATCATTGTCTAAACTCATTTCATATTCATAGAACTGTGATTATATTCTGATGATAGCTTGATTGATACCTAGGTGAAAAATACTCTTGATCAGTAATGAACATGTAAGCACACAGTGATATGACCTGACCTTAATTTATGGATTGTGGTATCAATGCTGCAGATGAAAGGGAGGGGGGGAGAGGAAATTAGCCCAGAGATCCATAAATACAATTATATGGCACTCTCATGGCTTTTTTGAAGTAGAGAATCAACTGATATTTAAAATGACTAGCCATCTGTTTTATAAAATTGAAGTTTGTGGACAGCATGTACAGAAGGTTTAGATGGAACGTCCCTATGGGAAGTATGCTAAGTACTCCACACACAGGGACTATTCTAATCTATATGTTAAATTTAACTGAACAAAAGAAAGAGCAACGGGTTTAAGGATGTTGAGTACTTATGTATGTTTGGACACAAGAAATACGGTGGCAAGAATAACAAGCTGAGTCTAGATAAGTAGATTTGAGAGAGCTAGAAAAGCATTTGTACTCATTCTTTTAAAACATGAACTTATAGGGAGGTAGTTAAAGTCATTATGGTAGATGAGTTTTCCCAGCAAGATGCCAGAGGGTAAAGGGCAGAGCTGTGATGAACATCTCTTACAGGATAGAAGGAAGATGATGAAGCAGCAAAAGAGATGAAGGAGAGTGACGAGAAAAGCAGAAAATCATGATGTTTCAGAAACCAAAGGAAAAGCATGGTTCTAGCAGGGAATCATCAATGCTTCAAATTCCACAAAGATATCAAGTTAGCAGAAGACTTAAAAAAAAAAAAAAGATTGATGTCATATCTAAGAAATCATTGTCAAGAGACTGATGTCATAAAGCTTTCCCTCTATTTTCTTCTATGAATGAGTTTTACAATGTTAAGTCTTACATGTACGCCTTTAATCCATTTTGAGTTGGTTTTTGTATATAGAGTACAATAAGGGTCCAATTTCATTCTTTTGCATGTAGGTATCCAGTTTCATTGGTGTCATTTTTTGAACAGACTATCCTTTCCCCATTGTGTATTCTTTTTTGTTATTTAAAAATAACTTTATTGAAGTATAATTTACATACCATGCAATTCACCCATTTTAAGTGTACAATTAAATGATTATTAATAAATTTACCAAGTTGTACAGCCATTCCCACAAATCAGTTTTGTATTCTTGACACCTCATTATATAGGCCACATAAGTGTGGTTTTATTTCTAGGCCCTCTGTTCTGTTAAATTGGTCTATATGTCTGTCTTTATGCAACCACTATGCTGTTTTAACAAGCAACAGAAACAAAATAAATAAGTGGTGTTGCATCAAACTAAAAAGCTTCTGCCCTACAAAGGAAATAATCAACAGAGTGAAAAGACAACATATGCAATAGGAGAAAATACTTGCCACCATATTTCTGATAAGGGGTTAATATCGAAAATATATATATATGAAACTCTTGTAACTCAACAGCCAAAAAATAACTAAATAAATAAAATAAAGCATATAAAGTGGGTAAAGAACAGCTCCCTTGGGCCTCTTTTGTAAGGATACTGATTGCATTCATGAGGATCAGCTCCCAAAAGCCACACCTCCTAAAAAAAAATTGATGAAGGGTTGTCCCAGAGCAAATAAAGAGCAATGACATAAACAGCCTTGACAAAAATCAACAGGGATTCCTAAGAGACAGGAAAAAAAAACCCTTTCAGATGATATACATTCCTGCTGCTGAGAGGTTTAGAATGTAAGACATACAGTGTTACTACCTACTTTTCTACCTCCATCCCTTCTGCACTCACCTCCCATAACAAAGACACAAAAAAATTGATGTAGAACTGATTGAAATGAACCAGATTTCTAGTGAAATTCTTTTAAAATTATAAAATATCATGTTAATAACATCTTCACATTGAAACTACTTCTGTATAGGCTTATAATATCAGTCTTATGATATGACATTTCAAATTAGTGCCTCCTTTTCCGTTATCAGCAGAGTCTAAAATCCTTGACAGGTTATTCTTAATGCAAATAGGAATTACACAAAAAATATAGTTAGAAAACCCATGGTTAAATTGTTAGATTAGACTTTACTCCTTACACCCTGTGGAAAGCAGAAAGGCTCTTTTTTTCCCATGAGAGTGAAGTTTGTACTACATGTTGAAAGTACAGTTTGGATACTGTTCTTTAAAAAACAGACATTCTTTTTTGTCTATCACTTGGTTGTGCTTTAGTCTAAAGATTTCATAGGTGAAAAGAAGATACTTAAAAATCAGATGCAAAAGCAGTTGTTTGATTTTACTATGCTCACATTCATAAAATAGAAACATGACCCATGTACTAGTATTAAGGATTAAAAAAATTATTCTATAGCTATACTTGATCATAAAGGAACACTAATAGCAGTAACTGGTATTTTATTGCTATTTTTCCTCCTTTTACATAACTGATCAATTGGAAGAAAATGAAAGGCTGACTAGTAAGAATGACACAGTTTTCCTTGCAGAGAATGTGCACAGCGGGGTCTGCTTAATGGATGTATGACAAGTACAGTCATACAGGGACCCACTCTTACAAAGGCCTCACTTTGGTTTAGTGCTTTTCTGTTGTCATCTTGAAATTCTTAAGAATTTTGAATAAGGGATCTGACATTTTTCATTTGGTACTTACTCAGCATCACAAATTATGCAGCTGGTGCCAGTGGATGTAAAGGCATACTTAGTACATATTCATATGTGAGTATATACGTGCACATGTGCATGTGCTTGTGTGTGAGTGGGCATGTGCTTATTTCTACAGGTAGTTGAAAGGAAAAACAAAATGATATTAAAAATAATGGCAAACCAAATATTTTTAAAAATAGATATAATACATTTTGTTTATTCATTAATTGACAGGTATTTGGGTTGTTTTCTACTTTTTTGTTTTTATGAACAATGTTGCTATGAACATGTTTTCACTTCTCTTGAGTATATGCCTAGGAATATAATTGGTGGGTCATGATTGCACAACTCTGTGAATATATTAAAAACCATGACATTGTATACTTTAAAGGGAATTATGTCTTTCTTTTGAATAACCCTAAACATCTTAGCAGTTTATAACCTCAACTATTTATTTCTTGCACACATTACATGCCTATGGCCATGACTTTGCTTTGTGTATCTTCGCATCCCGGCACCTAGCCTGATGGAGCAATCCATTTATTGGATATGTCCAGTCTCATAGTAGGAGATGAGAGTGGCCAGATTGAACTTTACAATCCTGTTTGAAGCTTCTAGTCTGATATTATAATGTCTGTTTACATTACTTTCACCAATGCAAGTCATTTGAATAAGGTCAAAATCAGTAAATGAGACAGGGTATATTCTTCTCACATCAGAGGCAGGGAAGGCATATGGCAATGAGCAGGGTTGGACAGTCCTTTCAAATCTTTGGCAAGCCAAATCTTAATAAACAAAAACAATTAAGCTTGTAGTAGAAAATAGTTTAAAATAATTTCTTCATATTGTAAAGGATATGGCAAAGTCATTAAAGTTTAAACTCTTACCAAAACAAACAAAAAAAGAAACAAATAAGAATGAGCAATAATTTTAAAAATGGTAGACATGAAGATGAGGATTTTTAACCAATGACTAGTTTTAATTAATAGAAGTAACACATCAGTTTTAATGAAGAATCATTCCTTTTCATTTCTAAATAAACCTATGTATTGAATAGTTTTCAAGAAGGGAAAAATGTAATAACATTCACTGGGATTAATAACAGTCACTGTTATTAATAATAGTCACTTGGATTAATATGCCCTTGTGATTATGTATATTTACATAAAAACTTCAAAACATCCTTTTGGAAATATCAGAAAGGATATGGATATTAAAATTTAGTTTTAATATATCATAAGTGCTTTTCTTCTTTGATTTTTAGAAAAGATAGAATTGTGGAGGCTGTTTTGTAATGTGAAACTTCATTTAACATTTCAAATGTAAATTGTATTTTAAAAAATGTATTTCTTTAAAAGGGAAAATAGTCTTTACCATGTGCTTTTTCTTCAAAATGCTTATTTCATATAAATAAAATCACTGTGATAAACACTTGGTTCAATTTTACATACCTCATGGAATATGCCAAGTAAAACAATTGCCTGCTCCTTCTGCCAGGATATTTCATTAAAAACAAATAATTAAACAAGATAAGATAAGTAGATATATAAGAAAGCAAATTTGATTTAACTTCCCGGTAAAATCTTTGCCTCAAGAGAATCTTAAATCTATGAAATGGTCTGTTAGGCAATGTTATTAAATGTAGCATATTAATCTTTATAAGAAGGTTGTCATATAAAGGAGAGAACTGAAAATAAATAGGCATTTAAAAATTTTTCTCAGATGTACTTTTGGAAATTTCAGAGTGTTAACTGTGCTGCAATAAATTGTCCACACCACAGACAGCTCTGTTTCTGTTATATTGAAGGATTATTATTGAAAGAATATCACTGACAACCTAAACTAAATCTAAGAACTTCTAATTCATAAGGAAATTTATAAACATCATCAGACCTTAAAGAATAATGTCTTATACTCAATAAATAATTCCCATGCCTGTTTTGAATGTAACAGATTAATGCATAGATATTATAATAATACGATTGGAGCTGTTTCATTGAAATTGTTTCTCATTTTTTAAGCCTTATTTCTTTGAGTGAAAAGCATAGGAGGGTAGTTTCTCATTATTAAAATACAATATTTATCTTTTAGTAAATGCATTCACTAATTTAAAATAATTGTCATTTTTAATTGATTAAATAATTGTAATTATTTATAAAACATAGTAAATCATGATTTCAAAAGAGGGATTAAAAAGGAGAAAAGAACTGTGTCCTTAGTATAGGGATTATTTTTCTATTACTCTATTTTACTTATTTTAGTTGATTATTTACTTTTAATTATCAAATAAAATGAAGAGATGATCTTGGGCACAGATGATGAGATAAAACCTCATAGAACTAGATGATTTAAAGGGTGAAGAAAAGTCAGATAAATAAGAAAAAGGACAGCTTTCCAAGAGCAGATAGCATCACAAACATAAGGATAGAGACAAAAATGGATAAGACATGTTACAGGAAAGGTGTGCAGACTAGCCTGGCTAGGGAAGATGATTCAGGGGTCACACCAAGGAACTCCAGCTTTATCCTTGGCACACTGCAAAGCTATTCAAGGTTCTTAAGTAGGGAAATGACTTGGCCACATCTCTGATTTAGAACCATTACTCTAATGATGGTATATTTTGGGAAACAAAAGAAGAGGCATGCGGGTAGTTTGAGTGGAAGTAAGCACCGCTGTTACACAGATACGCCTTGTCAGTTGCTGTAAAACCTACCTGGAACAAACTGGTGAATTGTAAATTGGTTTAATTTGCTTGTATACTTAGGAATGAGGCTGGGAAAAATTTTAATAGTGTGGACCTAACACTGCTGAGTATTTTTCCAAGTGTCTAGGTAGTAATTAGTAAGTTGTAATTGCAAGAAGAATAAATCTTGGTGTCAGGGCTTATTTAATACTTGTGTAGGGTCTAGGTTTTCTTAGTTTTAAGGGATGTATGGCATATCATTATCAAATATATGTATTTCTTCATAAAGAAAAAGCAAATAGCTTTTACTATATACCACTTGTTCCAACTTATAACAATAATAAAAATAATATATTTTATGCATTTTGTTTCAGTAAAAAATAAACTTTGAATAATATTGTTTTATTTTTCTTATATGCTATGTAATTTATTTAAAGTTGGCTATGATTTCTTCACAATTATGCATATTCATGAATGCTTGGTAAATAAAGCAAATAACTAATATTAATTTTATAGTAATAAACTTTTATTGAATATTAAATTCAATAATTAATGTGTTATACATGAGTTTGAATATTCCAATAAAAGCTTACCAATTCCAATTCTAAGTTTTGTTCCTGTTTTTTGTAGTTGGTTTTATTTTTTGTAGTTTTCAAATATTTTCATATACTATTGAAAAAGTTTGCAGCCTTTAGGAAATATGCTTATCATGATTACTAAACAAAATGTCCCTAGAAAACGTAGCTTACTTATTTTATAAGAGATGTTTTAAATGTCTTAATATGACTTCTAAGAACATGTTTATTTCCAAAATCACAAAAGAAAAACGAGAAGGGAATAAGAACTACTGAGAAATTTTGCTATTTTTTTTCTTCATAGAAGTAATTTTTTTGTTTTACTCAGAGAAAATAATGAATGGGCAATGATATGGTCAAATGGCACTAGATATTTATTTACATGAACTTCCAATTCACCTTTTCAGTAAAGCAGAATGAGAAAGCTAAAAACTGTATTTCTCAGATTCCCTTGCAACTATAGTTCCATATGCTAATTAGATTATAACTATTAGCTGTATCCTTAAGATATTTAGAAGAAATAAGAGATCAGTCTTCGTATGCTTTTGGCTGTTTTTCCTGCTGGCAAGTAAGGCTGTAGAGATGTGGGTCTTCCCTTCCTTTTCTGAGCGTTATCACAGCAAACACTTTTCTGCTTCATTGGTGTTAGAAAAACAATTACAATGGAAGTAACGTCTTGGCCTTGATTTCTTGCTCCCTAGATCTTAGCTACAATGGTATGTCTTTGCTCTTGGTGATTTAAGAGAGGCCCTTTAATTTTCCACCGTTTAATTGTGATAGAGTTAGCAGCTCCCTGTGTCTTATTCTGGAACTCATCCCTGGAGGATCATCTTCCAGCCTGCTCCTCCAGCCTGTCCACAAATTTTTAAAGCATCTAATTTACTGTATTAAAATTATTTCTTCTTAAAAAAAATAGTGTTGCTCTTTCTTACACTGAACCTGTCTGATATAATTAGTAACTCTTTCTTTAAGGAAGTTTTATTGATAATCTAATAGGGTAATCACACACATTATTTACTTTTGAATGATCTGTTTCTATGACATTCATATATTTTTCAATTTATGCCATAGGGTCTTTTGTGAGCATGACTGTAAAGAGAAGCTGCCTATAGATAACCCCTCAGCCCCTGGCATTTGTGTCTGAAAACAAAAATCAACATGAGAGTTTATACTATGCTGTCCTGGGACTGGGAAGAAGGAGGGAAATATTTGGAGAGGTACAGATTCCTTTGCTCCTAACATCAACTACTCTCTGTGTTGTCATTAACAGTCTCCATTCAGTACTTTTCTCTATCTTTTGGACAACACATCTCTAGTCATCCTTCTAGGTGATTTCAATATTCATGTGGATATTATATCCAAGACTCTTTCACTTGAATTCCTCACTTCCGATGAATCTGTCTTCTATCTCAGTCATTCATTTCCATGCTCAAATAAGACTGTGACATCATCAATAAATGTACTACACTTAAAATTCCAATTTCATAATTTTACTCTCTGAAGGTCATTTCCTATCTTTCTCGCTCATTTCCTCTAGTCCATCATTTCCACAATTTCCTCTCATTTCTTCCATTCCACATCCAGCATTATCATTACTTCTTTGTACACCTCCTCAATTTTTTTGTGTGTGTTTTGCTGCATTGTTCTTTTCCAGAAAAATCATAGCTCTGGTTAAAATTCAAATTTCAATGTATCTTAAGAGTGGTGCTACTAGCTAAATGTGCTTAAATTATACTAACTGACTCATAGTTAAGTTTATAACCAATAAATACAAGAGGGCCATTAACACTGTCAGGTATATTTTCTTTTCCTGTTTAATTTCTCATCATTCTAAATGACCTCTTCTTATTCATTTCTTCTCTCTTCGTATTTTCTATATCTTCTCCTCTTTCTCACTATTAGACAATGATCTTTCTTTTCTCACTGAGCAAACAGTATAACCAGAAAGCAGTGATGCTACTACTAAGGCTGGGACAGCAGGAGGAAGTCTGTTCCTGTTGCAGGACCTGGAAAATTATGGCCCATGGACCTAATACGGCCAGCTGCCTGTTTTTGTAGATCAAGTTTTACTGAAACAAAGCCATGATTGTTCATTCACACATTTTCTATGACTTGCAAAGCCTAAAATACTCTCTGACCATTTATAGAAAATGTTTGCAAACCTCTATTCACAACTTAAACCAAAGATATATTTATTTCTAATAGGATTATTTTTTCATTCACATTGTTTTGAACTGCCAGAACTTGGTTAAAATAAAAAACAGATCAACTCTTAGTTGGATTTGCTATTGTTTAAATTTTGCAGGCAATGCCTATACCATCATCACTTCCACTACTCTGCCTTTGATATGCACACGGCTATAAAGTAACTTCCATATCTGCCTATCAATAAATCTATCAGCTTACTTGCATCTGTCCACGTTTAATCTCCTTTCTTTCCTTTTGCAATGGTCGAATTCTGAGACTAATCACTCAACCTACATATGTGATCACATTTCTGTCATCTACTCAAGGATATCACTCATGAATTTTAGTTTTCTCTTGTGTATCATCAGATTTTCATGATGGATTAGATATGGAGTGAGAAAGAAAGAGAAGACTCAACAATCATTTCAGAAAGTTTGACATGAGCAATAAAGTGAAGCAAGTATGGAATGGAAAAAAATATTGTTCAGTTTTGATCATGATAATGAAACATTTATTAAATACCAAGGTGCAAATGCTCAGTAGAGAGTTGATTATGTGAGTCTAGAGTTTAGGGGAAAGACTGAGGGTGGAAATATATATTTGGAGTTAACAACCACTACATATTAATAGTATTTAATAGCTCTAGATAGAAAATATAGAGAAAAGGAAAACTCTGGGGCTCCCCATCATTATAAGTTGTAAGAAACTTCAGTACAGGAAAATTGAAAAGGGGTATCAGTAAGACTGTAAGAACTACAGGAGAGTTTCTAGGAACAAAATGCATTGTAGCAATTTGGAAGCAGAAGTGTCAAAAAAATATTTCAAGAAAGAAGGAAAGATCAATTGCATTTAGTGCTGCTGAGAAGATAAGCAAGACAAGGACAATTTGAAGTTGGATTTGGCAATGTGATTATCTATGGTGACTTGGAAGGAAGAGTTGCATTAAAGTAGAGAGGGAGAAATCCTAACTGGAATAAGAAAACTGGATGTAGTGGCATCAAATACATAATTAAAAATAAAAAAAATACAGACAATTCCTCCTCTGATGCCCATCAAGTAGTTCTTCTATAAAGGGGAATTGGAAAATAGTGCAATATGTTAATTTTCAAGACTAAAAAGGGCAATGATCCTAGGGAAAGACATATTTTCAAGGATGACTTCAGGACCACGTGGAGATAACTAGATGTCAGAGGAAACGGTTATGTGGCATACTTAGGGGAGAAAAGCTCTCCCTGCTCAAAGAATGGCATTAAGGCTATATTCTGCTACAAGTGATCACTTTGGATTATATGACAGACATATTAATGGTGACCACAATGTGTGAAATAAATGCAAGTTACCCTCTGCAAATAGTGAAGTTCTGTATCTTCACATAACACTGGGAAGGATGGTACAATGGAAACAGTGAATCCCTAATAATGATAAATTGAATTTTCTGAACACTTAGCAAGTGAAGATGCTGAGGCAGACACAATTTGATATTTTGAAAAGTAACATAACATTTCATGCACATGATTTTGTGTTATAAAATTTATACTGAGTACAATACAAAGTCAGTCTCAACATATTATGGGGGTACAAATGTTAAGGTTACACATATTGTCCTTGCCTCCCCTCCCCCTTGAGTCAAAGCTTCATATGTGTCCAAATAAAAAAAAAACTAATATTTAAAAAAAAGAATTATTATATTAGTTAATCACTATGACCTAGGGATTACTTGCCTCTGTAAAAATTAAAGACAATTAGAAAACACACACACAAAAAAAGTCTGTTTCTTTGCATCCTTACTAAATAAAGGATGAAAAAACATTTTAAAAACATCTATGTGAATGAGTGTCACTACATTAGCATGTTCAGGATATCCATAAATTTTTTTGCAGTACAGAAAGTAAAACTCCTTTGGAGAAAAACACTTGAGTGGTTGCCATGGAAATGGACAAGCATAGAAAGAATGTGACTATTACAAAAGTAGAATAATAGTTACTGATTAATACTAAAGAAAACAATGGACCAAAGATTTATCAAAATTTAAATTTTGATTGACTGGAAGAATAAACAAAATAAATTTCAAAATGGGAGTCAGTTGACCTTATACCATTAATTATCCATCTATTAATTAAATAATTCTTCTTAGTTCTATATTTCAACATAGAGTCATAAGAACCTAATTTCAGGGCAATAATTATCAATTTGGGAGGGAGCATAAATAATTTAATAAAAAATTTCAACTCCCTTACCTATGCAGAGTATTTTTTTATAATGTAAAATAAGGATGCAATTATTTTCTCTTCATCAGGAACCAAAGAGTGGTTAATCATGCCATTGATAACTAGAATAATAATAACCAGAATAAATAGTCTTCAAAATATTTTCCTCTCAAGGTTCTCCATATTGTATGCATATATACTTTCAAATTTTCTTTTTCTAAGGCAATTTCATAAAACTTTAATCATCTGTCCTCCTACTTACTAAAATTCTTATTTTAGCAGGTTAGCCTCCATTCTCAATTTGTCAATGAAGTCTATAATAAATGAAAAAACTTTTGCATAGATTTTTTTACATACTTTTCCATATTACAACTAAAACCAGTGCTCTTTGAGAAGGGCTATGTTTTTATTATGTCTATCAATAATATATAATAATATATTAATATATTTTATAATATATAATAATATATACTAAGTGTAAGAATTTTTCCTAAGAATCTCACTATGCATTTTGTGTGCATTAGCTCATTCTACCTTTATAATAACTCTATGAAATAGATCCTAAATTTACCTAGTTTCAAAGCTGAAAGAATTGAGGTTTACATTGGTCTTTCTTAAGATCACACAGTATTAGAAGTAAATCAAGAATTACAACATGAGCTACGTAGTCCATGCAGTGAAGCACTACCACTGCTCCTTGCCTATATGCCTCTAACGAGTTGTTACATATGGCTACTAAATTTTCTGTTCTTCTGTAACATTTTATAAATAAATAGGAAGTAAGTGTCAAAATATATTTAATCTTCCTTGTCAATAGCAAGTATTGCAATCAAAATAAAGCATATTAGCTTCACAGGAGAATAGAAGAAAAAATATTGTCCCTGTGGGGGAAAATATTTCAAATTGTTTACCATTTTAAAGAAAATATTTAAATATGCAATAGGCTGAGTGCTACTATGTGAGAGATTGAATATTCCCTTGGAATCTAAACTCTAAGTATGGCCAGAGGCACTGTGCACAGTTCAAAGAATAAAATCTTTAGCCTGAGGAATCTTAATGTGCTTTTTATAATTCAAGAGGGACAAATGCATATCAGCAGTGGTATTCTGACAAAATATAACATTTTTGGTCATAATGATGGAGAATGAAGAGAAACATGTTTCAGGCTACTGTAATTTTCTCTCTGTTCTTTTATATAGTCCTATGTTTTAGGGCACTACAAAAAAAGAAAATTTTAGAGATAAAAAGGCTTCAGCATTTGCAGTTAGATAACATTTTAACTCAATATGACTCATGATTTATTAAAGATGCAAAACTATTTTGCATGTATGTATCCATCTTCCACCTGAAAGGATTAATAGAAATGAAATGTAGAGATAAGTTAATTTTCATTGGTATGAAATTAATTACTTATCTTTACTTGATTAATAGAGAAATAGAGTTCTAAAAATGTCTTCTTCAGTTGTTAGGCCTAAGATTATTAGATTATTTTTATGATTTTATCAAATACAATATTAAATGCTAATGTTGGATATGCCAATTCAATCCCACCTTTTTAAAGAAAAGGATATCAAGACCCAGAATGTTGATTTCACCCAGAGAATTATTGATTCAATGAGTATTTATTGACTACCTACTACAAGTTAGTCATTGTTATATGTTATAAAGACAAATTCCCAGAAACTTGTTGAATATAATTCCTAATGAATAACATGTGAATTAATGGCAGAACTGGGGCAGACTACAATTTTGTACTCTCTCTCTAAAAAGAAATGGAAAAAATAATTCTTTTGAAACAGCTGGTAGTTTGTTTTGAAAAAAATTCGTTTTAACATTAGGCTTTAAGAAAATCATAAATTAACTGAATAGTATAAAAGTACTTTGACAGTAAAGCCAAAGAGTACATTCTGGATGGGGTTCTGACTAGTCATATTAATTAATTAAGTTCTTTGTTATACTTTATTATTTATTATTAGCAAAAGCTTAGAAATGAATTGTTTATTAGTTTTTTATTTTTATTTATTGAGTCATTTATTAAATTGTTTATAAAAGCATTTTATCAATTGGTTTTAACAAAAACTACCTTTCCTTCCCTAATTTGCAGATGAAAATGACATGAATATGTTTTAATAAATAGTAACTAGAAAAGAGTTAAATGCATGTTGAAAGTTATGGCTTGAGAAGTGAAGGGAGTAATCTATTTCCACTATAAATCTTAGTAAGATGAGTAAATACTAATTATATTATCACACCATCAAAAGTAAATAGCAACAAAAATATAATGATGGTTATAGAGGAAGGTGTATAATTTACACATCTTCTTTAAGGTTGTTTTTTATAGGAACTTATTGCAAATAAAAGGAGAAAATGATTAACCCCAACCCCAAATCAGTACTAGAAACAGGAGGCCCTTATCCTTTTCTAGTTCTCTTTCCTTGAATAGGTGTTCCGAAAATTTTTGGAAGAATAGTGAAAACAATAATAACAATAACAACAAAACATTTTAAAAGTTTGAATTAGTCCTTCAGACATGAGGAGCACTCTAGTACTAATTTTATTCAGTATATGAATATTACTGAGCAACACTGTAGCTGAAGGGATATATGAACAGTGATATTCCTTGATTGCTGACACCTGGGTTTTTATGGAGTGGTTTTATGTATGAAGTTTCATGTTCTCTCCATTAGATTCAAACATGGGGATGGATGGGTCTATTTGCAGCTCTGACTTTTTTAAACTCAAACTTTACCAGCAAGTTTTCTTCCTACCAAAGAAGACTAAAGTATTTCTCTGATAGTCACAGAGAAGAATTGCAGAATGCTGTACAAAGAAGATTAGAGTACACTCTTGAGTCAGGCAACAAGCTACAGTACATCAGAAACAGAAAGGAAAGGAAATTCTTGGTGATAATTATTCATAAGTAATTTGTGAGTATGTTGAATGAAACAAATCTTGTGACAATACACTTCATAAAGATACTAAAAATGAGCTTTTGGCTAGCACATGAACACATGAGCAGAGAGTGTGGTCTCTGTTACAAAAATAAAACAAAATCCAACCATAGACTAGTATGGCACAAGAACAGCTTTGTGTGATGTTAAAAAAAGTTGGTGCTTGTTGAGTAAATTTGCCAGGAATCATGATAAAATTATCTGCTGAGTATCTAATTTTTTAATTATATGATTTTATTGAATTTATAATTCTATAATTTTATAAGGCTATAATTCTATAATTTTAATTCTATAATTTTATTGAATATCAACTATGGGTAAGTTCCACTGGTGCTTGAGATATAACAATAGATCAAAAAGGCTAAAGTCTTTGCCTTTCTACATTCATACAGGAAGAGAAAGATGATATACAAATAAATATGTGAAACACATAATATCTTGATTGTGATAAGATATGTGGGGTAAAATAATGCAGAAAAGTAGAGAGTATAGATGCTTTGTATATAATAGTACAAATTTGAACAGTATGAGTGCAAGAAACATAAGTATATATGCAGGTTGAGAGAAGAGTAAGTATAAATTCTTAAGGCAGGCAGATGGCTGGCATGTTCATAGAACAGCAAAAAGGCCACTGTGGCTGGACCTGAATGATCCAGGGTTAGAATTAGAAGGAGCTATGACCAGAAAGGCAGTGGCAGGGTTCAGATCATACAATGCAAAACAATTCAATTTCCTCCATTGCAAAAACAAGTTAAAAAACATGTCCTATTGATAGAAGGCCAATAAAAGTACAGTTGACCCTTGAACAATACAAGTTTGAACTTTGCGGGTCCACTTATATGAGGCTTTTTTCCAAACAAATGTAAACTGAAAATACAGTATTCACAGAATACAAGACTCAATACACTGATGGTCAACTTTTGTATAAGCAGGTTCCACTGGAATGACTGCAGTCCTGGAGCCAATCCCCCACTGAGAAATCGGAACCAATCAGAAAGAAATTTCCACCAACTTCCATCATTCTATTTACCCTCCTACCAGTTCCTATCTAAAGCTGCTCTTTCCACTTGAGCACTAGATTCTTTATGTTTTCTCCTAAACCAGAACACTGTTCCAGCTGTTTTTTTCTCCTACATCACAATTTTTTCTGCTCTCTCTGTTCATATTTATCATGGTTCAAAACTGCTCTTGTTTCTCTGATCTTTACAGAATTAAAAAGAAAATACTTCTCTTAATTATGTTTCTCACACCAGTTATCACTACACTTCTCCACCCTATTTTGCAGCAAATGTTCTTAAACGAGTGGTCAATACTTCATATTTCCAATTTTTCACTTCCTGTTCTCTCTTAAAAATCACTCTAATTAGCATTTCCACCCCCCCCCCCAAGTTAGTTCATGGAAACTGCTGTTACAATGAACACAAATGTATTTTATCTTGGAAAATTCAATGGTAAGTCGTTTGTCCTTGTCTTGCTGCCCTAATACACTATTTAACCTTGTTGACTACCCTGTCCTTGATGTGCTTTCTCTACTTGGCCACCAGGGCACTATACTTTCTTGATTTTTCTCCTACCTCATTGGTGTCTCCTTCTAAGCCTCTTTTCTAAACTTAATATGAGAGTGCCCAGTTTTATCCCTTGCTCTTCTTTTTATTTCTTATTTATACTCACTTCCTAGGCAATCTTTTTAATCTTATGCTTTAAATGCCATCCATATGCTTAATGACTCTACATTTATATCTTTATTCCAAATGTCTCTCTTAACGCCAGACTCATATATCGAACTGATTAATTAATGGCTTGACAATGAGAAACTAAAGTGTAACTGATAGAAAACCTAAATGTAGATCAGGGAAAACG
The DNA here is from genome assembly GCA_963574885.1 of Lepilemur ruficaudatus. NCBI lineage: Eukaryota > Metazoa > Chordata > Mammalia > Primates > Lepilemuridae > Lepilemur > Lepilemur ruficaudatus. The sequence goes on from CAUYRT010046993.1 coordinate 51,958, forward strand.
GTGGAGAAAAAGGTTGAAGAGACAATATCATCATGTTGCAAAGTGGAGAGTCATTACATAATATCCAAATTTGTTGGAATCTTAGATTGAGATCTTAAATATGCATTCTACAGTTATGAAGCTAATAATAAAAAGCTAAAGAATAAAACATTAAGAGAAAACAATAAGAAAGAAGACAATATAAGTGAAAGTCTAATTTTTTCAATGTATATTATCTAAACAGATTAAAAAATAGAAATATATGTTTATCATCTAGAGTTGTTTAGGTAATAACCACAAAAGGACTGAAAATGAAAAGAGTTTTTAAATACTTTCTGTAGTATAAGGAGAGATTATCTCTTTTTTTCTTAAGCTGTTTAGTAGTTGTTACCATGTGTATACATTTCTTGATAAAATTGAGAAAATAAAATTTCTTATTAAAGTCAAGTTTAAAAATAAATATTTAAGTATAATTTTAAAATATAAAAATATTGATACACTTACTTAAGTTGGAAAATGGAGCAGTGAGGATAGATGAGAAGTAATGTAAATATACTAATTTAATAATTTACCAATACCAAAAGATATTGCCTAACTTTGATAAATCAGTAATAAGCAGAGGTGTGGGTATATGAGTTAGGGTGGTATTATAAAAAATAAAATTAAAAATGATAAAACATTACTTTTGGGCAAAGGGTCAGAGATGAATGGAGGACACATATTTTCTTGTTTAATTTTTATTTTTTATGGTGCATGTACAGCTTTTATAATTAAAATATTTCATTTTTTACAAAAGACTAAATAAAAATAAAAATAAAGCATTTCATAGGAGGAACATAGTTCCCCTTCTATTTCAGAAAGTATAAACATAATTGTGTGCCAGACTTATGGTTGAGAGGCAATGTTACAAATTGAATTAAACTGGGAAGAAAAGGCCACATTTTAAACATGTGGAAAAAATAGTGAGCAGAAGCAGCTCAAGAGCCTCTATATACCAGGAATTTGTCTTGGATATCTAACATATTTTGGATGATTTTATAAATGACCTCTTAGTGAGGAGAACATCAAGGAAGTATTAGAGGAGATCTATGCAGAGTGCAAGCCAAGCTGTTAAACTGTTGTTAGGAGTTATCACAGGAAATGCCTGTACAAGGTCCACACATTGTCAACTTTCTGCAGTACCAGCAAAGAGTTTGTCCACCAAATGTATGAGGAGTTTTAAGGACAATGAGCCTGAGAGTTCCATTCTCTATCCCAACTTTCTTTGTGCTTACAAGTCATCTAGTTTTTAATTGACTGAATCATTTATGTCTTTGTGGTCTTTCTGAAGAAAATAAGTGAATAGAAGGTGCCAAAATTTATCTTGAAATATTAAAAGAGTTTGGGAAAAAAGAATGGACCTGTGTAGCTGGAGAGAGGCTGAATAGGAGAAAAGTTTGATGAATAATGCAGAGTGCATAAGCAGAAAAGTACAGCAAGCTTGATAGAAAGCTGTTAGAAAGTAGGCCAGACTCAAGCAATGTGCAGTATACATCCTGGTATTTTACAGATTATATAAGAACAGAGGATCCTTTGTTCACTCAGGATAGTACACAGTACAAAGAGTCTGAGGGACCTGATTCAAAAAAGGAAGAAAATGCTGAACAGAGCTGTAAGTCAGGATGTAATCAATTCTGGTCTCCCTCTCTCATGGTGAAAACTATATTAGAGGAGATAAAAGTAACAAGTTCTCCTTTCAAAATACAAAAATCTCAAATTTTGTCCAAAATATGAGAAGAAGATGAGATTTTAGGGATATGAAACATTAAAAAGGGAAGCTAGACCTTGATTTGGAGAAAACCATCAAAACTTTTATATTATTCCCATAGGAGGAATTGTAATTACTTGTCAGGAGAAAATGTGGTAATTACCCCTTTATCAGACAGGTTCCAACAAGAAAACAGAAACTTGTCTGTCGTTTAGTAAAGGAGTAATACAGGATATTAGATGTTTACAAAGCCATGGAAGAGCTGGGCAAGTGATGGATAGGACAAGGAGTGTCTTCCAGCCTTCAAGAAATCAGGAAGTCCAAGAGTCATGGGGAAAGGCTGCTGATAATCTCAGCTGCAGTGTGTAACTTCAAGGTAGGCAATGTGCAGGGTGAGATCCTTGAAATCTCTGGCAAAACCACATTATCTGCCATTTGAAGAAGCTCCTAAACTGTCCATCCTGTTGAAGAATAGCAGCTTCTGTTTCTTTTGTCTTCAAAATCTCATGTGAGTGTTTCCCATTGGAAAAACTGATACTGAACTCTGCTGGTAGGCCCTTATGCTTTTGTATAGATGAAGATATGTTTGCCCTCTCCCCTAAAGAAGGGACTCACATTCTCAGCAATTTATGTTAGTTCCTACCACTGAGATCCATAACAATCCTTCTTGATATCCTACAACTTAAAGACAGTATTATAAGGTTAACCATCACCAACATGCCTTAAATGAAATGGTAGGGGAAGCGGAGAGAAAAGAACACAAAGAAATTGGTCTACATATGCAAATAGGTCCATGGCAAAGTAAGGAAGAAAATACTAATATTCTATTCTTTTTTTCTGCAACTAGTCACAAGATTGAGATTTGTTTGAAGGACAATCTTAGCCTCAGGAAAAATAGAATCATTGTCACAACTTCTGGTAGAATCTTTGCTCCTTTAAGAATTAAGACCTTTAAATTACAAGAGCCAAAAGCTATGGCGATTAGAAACAAGTATCTTGTGAGTGGGCTATTAGGAGTCACAAACTGGGGTGCCACTTCCACTTTCAACACTTGATTTCCAGGACTGTGTGTTCTGGTTATGTGAAAAATGGGGTATAATATATTGGTCAGTTTTTCCAAGTATATACTTAATGTACATTTTAGAACAGCTCAGCAAACTTCCCAGGAGCTGACTTTCAACTGGTACAGGGACCAACTGCACAGCTTTCTATTTCTCTGGTACCCAAACAACAATAATGACAACTTAATACTATCCTCGGGTGGTCCTAATAAGAGTATTTTTAAAGATTAGTTTGATACCTAAAGGAGTCTGGAATAACAGAATTTCATTGGCAATGTTATAGGACAGGGAGACATTTCTCTTCTCTCTCAAGTGACTTGATATGGGAGCCATTTCAATAAATCTGTTTTAATTTTCCTTCATGAAAGATCACTCTCCAGAAATAGGAAGTGTAAGAAAAATTCCCAAGAATATAATTTATTTTACCATCTGCTTTTCTTAGAAAACAATCAGTTAATAACATAATTGCTTTGGCACCATGTTCTGAGTTGTACATATGCTACATTAGAATGCAAAATTCAGTTTGTTGTGAATTGTTCAAGGGTGGCCTGAAGCTTCTTTGTTTTATTCTTATTTTTTTGAGTTTACATTTTGGAAGTATCTTTTATTTTGACCTCCCCCCAAAATCTTAATACTTTATTTCAACTTTGAAAATTTGGCAATATTTTAGTACATTTACACAATGAATAATAATGAACCACACTAGTCTATGGAAACATTTTTATTTGTGTTTTAATTACATTGTTGCTTATTTTTATCAGAGTTTAAGAAATGAAACTTTACTTTAAGAAATTATTATAGAAGGAGAGAAACTTGTTAATTGAAGTGCACATGATTCTTGTGAAAATATATACATAACTAAAACAATTCTATTTTTGTATGCTTACATCTTTTGTATTGTCTTATTATTCCCTTTTTAATGAACAAATACTACACGAAGAGAAGCTCCATAGTCTACATGGGGTACTTACTTCATTTTGATTATTGTTTGAGTTACATCTCCTGAAATAAGGAGCTTTTTGTATCTCGTGTCTCTTAGTTTTAGGGGAAATAGTTTGCCCTATGATCTAAGTTCTCTGATGAATCTAAGAAGAGCTGTTCATTTTCAGTTTGTTTGGCCTTTTTTTGTTCTCCTTACATGCCAGACCAGAAACCAGAGGTCTCTAAGTAAGGGATTTTCAACATTGGTCCTTTGCATCTAAGAAATTAGATGACCCTTAAGGTATAATTCCTAAAATTTTAAATTTTTCTTAGCATAAAATTAATTTGACTTCACCACTTTTCTAACATAAATTATATCATAAAGTATTCTTAAGGGCTGGCAGAACATAGTTTACATCAAGTCTTTGGTCCAATCTAGACATAAATCTGCTTTGTGCAGGCTCAACTTCTTATTGTATTAATATATTTTAAATAACTATCCAACTACAAAAACTGACCAGGTGAGAACTACATCGTGAAATATAAGCTTTGAAATTACACGACTTGAGTTCAAATCCTTTCTCTTCAACTTCTTAACTACAAGGTATTTGCCAAGTCACTTAAGCAATCTAAGCCTCAATTCCTCAAGTGTAAACAGGGAAGTATAATAATTCCCACCTCATCAGACCATTGTAAAGTTTAAAAGAAACATGCACATGAAGCTTTTAGCATGGTAACTCATAGAGAAAGTGCTTGATAGATAGCAGTTTTTAATAGGAATGGTATTTATTTTATAAATAAATTTAAACTACAGTTTTGCATTTATAAGATTTAGAAATGAATGTGAAATATAATTCTTATTTGTATTTCCGTTGAGACATAATTACATAAGTAGTTTGTGAAAATATTGCATGAAATAATAATTCAAAGACAAGATTTAATTTTATAATTCTTGAAATAGCATCTTTTCTGAAAATAGTGTGGATTTCTATCAGGTTAATACTGTTCTTGGGTTTCTACTTTTGCATTACTCTACTACACAAATTTTGGTTTAATTAAAGCAAGTTAGTCATACAAGGCCTAAATATACAACTGAAGAAATTAATCAAAATCCCTGTTGGTTCTGAGTTTCAGGAAGGAGGACACGATCAATGAAGTCAACATCTGTGAGATAAAGGAGGCTTTGCCCATTATATTAAATGAGACAGATGCCACATGTCTTTGGTTACTCATCCTGGAGAAAGCTCTCTGTACTACACAAGAATTAGTGATAATTTCATCGCAATTAGTTATAACATGTTTCATCAAACATGTTTAACATCTCTCTGCTAGAATCAGAACTTGAGTCTTAGTAAAAGGTGAAAGATTTATACGATCTGAAGAGAAACCAGAATGTACAACTCAAGCTTTGGATTGATAAAGAAAGCCTGAATAGTGAATTCATAAAACTTACATTGCATTGAATTATACAGAATTCTATTTGGTTCCTACTATATGATTAGATCTTTGTTGGCAATATTTAAAGAGTAACTACTAAATAGCAATTGCATATGGTGATAGAACATAAATAACATTGTGATAGAAACCTGTTCTGTATTTGATTAATGTATAAAGTACCGTATCCTAGTCAACTTGGAAACTATAAATTAATTTTATTTTAAACTATTACTGTAGAATGTCTTATTTTCTCAGCCTTTTAATAATGTGTCTGCTATTCACTATAATTTTCTTTGTCAGAATATAATCCTGACAGAAAGAAATCCTATTTTTTGAGAAAGATTGTATCTTGTAGTAATAATTACCATTCTCAGAATAATAGGTATTATTTATTTAGTGTTGTATATGTCAGGCACTTTTCTAAATACTTTAAATGTGTTCTTTTCACCAACACTATGAGATACTGTAATTAACTACATATTCAGGTAAGGAAACTGAGGCAAAGCATGTAATTTTTCAAGGTCACAATGAGGCTCACTTATTAAGGTCACTTATTTAATCACTTAATAAGTGACTTTCAAGGTCACTTATTAAGGCTAATAAGTATTGGAATCCAAATAAAAACCAGGCAATCTGACTCTAGTACTAAACTTTTAACTACTGCATTAACTGCCTTGCCACAAATAATGCACCCATCCTCCCATGACACTATTCTATAATCAATTTGTTAAAATTCTGAGAATATGATATTGCCACAAATAACAATCAATATAGCATGCAGACTTTAAGTCAAAACTTTTAGGGGTAAAACCTTTTTATCTAGCAAAGGTAAATTAATTAATGTCTCCCTTTTAGTCTTCAAGAGCAGTGATTGGTGGAGGCTAGGGAGGAGTAGGATTTCTCACTTCCCTCTGTTAAAGATGGACCAAGATGACATCAGGCGGGCACTTTACTTCAGTTACTTGTTAGGAAAACATGAAATATTTCAGTAAAAAATGAAATATGTCAGTTTTCATTTCCTTTATCTTTATCTTTTTCACTAGACCTAAATACTAAATTAGCAATAACTAAAAGTCTTACTCCATAAATTCTATCAAAGGCTATTACCTATAATCATAGATAATACATTAAAATAAATGATTTTAAATATTTGCTAATGGAAATTGAGGTCCATGAAATTAATAGTGCATGTTGTATTTCTTCAGAGCTAAACTAGGTATTCCACAAATAAAAATATTCTTATTGTCACATTTCCCCATTAACTTCAATGAGTTTTAAAAGCAACTTGCAATCAAAGGTGTTTTTACATTTTGGTAGAATTATTTTCATCAAAATCTCCAACATCTACCTACAACCTAAGCAGGAATAGATAAGCCAGTGCTACTCTTTCGGGGAGATGGCCCAGCAAATATGCAAGAGAGTTCTAATTCTAAAGTGTTCCAGTTTGAGTTAAACATCTTGTGATTTATTGCCAATAATATGTGTTCCTGGACAAACCTCTTCCTTTTAATATCATAGTACAGGAAAATATTCCCCTTTATGAAGACGTGATTATTCAAACAAACTTCCCAGAGCTGTGCCCTTTTTGATGGTCTTTGCTAGTACAGAAATGTCCAGAAGAAAAAAAGTGGAGGACTGATTAAGAGGTCACTCATAAACCTTTTTAAAGAAGCAGATGCAATCTTTGTTTCAATTTACCATGGAACGCCTTCAAATTGCCTCGTCAATTTTTCTAATTTATTTACTAACATAGAGCCAACTTGAGATTTACTTACTGGTGGGATCATGCATAGTTTCATTTATTTCTCATTAAACACGCTGCTGAATAGAAACGCCTCAATCACTCACAAAAAAATGGAAAACCACCAATGGAATTCTTAAATAAATTGATTCTAGTTTGGCTTGCAATACACTGCTAAATTACGAATTTCAATATTATGAATATGTTGTAAAACATATACAAATATATATTTTTAAAAAATATGTAAGACATACTTTCATATTACTTAGGTAATTTTTAATTTTAGCTCCCTTTTGTTTTATTGACTTAGGAATCTCACAATATTTTGAGTTCAAAGTAAACATTGAAATCTGTACCAGAGATAAAATTTCCTGGAAATATTTTTCATGATAAATGATATGTCTCTTTTATGCACCTAGCCAAATATAAATCATGACATTCATATTTGCCAAAAATTCTAGCTCTTGTAAATTTGTATTAAAGTAATTTAAACAGTTGTTAATCATACTTACAAAAGGGAATTAAAAAATTTATCTGCTTAATTTACATATTCAAAACCATAGCATATAAACATTTTTGATATTGCACTTCTGTCAGCGAAACATTTTTATGCATAGCACCCATATTTATTTGCTTATTATTTATATACACATGCTACTGTACTAATATATCATGGCCCATACATGTGTATGTGTATGTGTGTATATATGTGCATATGAAAGTTACAAGCAATGTTATTGGCTTTATTGCATTGTCAGTGGACCCTTCCTTGATGCAGCCAAATATCTTGAAGGTGAATGTTTTAGTTTACAAGGTGAACAATGTGAACAAGAGTGTGTTTATAATTTTTCACCTCTAATATGATCTATTGTGCTTGAAAAGTTATATTATCAACCTAAACCTTTTGGTTTACCTTCTATTAGCAGTAGAGGTCATTTAATGAAGCCACTTTGCATAAATTACCACCAGATGGCATTCTCGTGTCTCTGATCATGCACACTTACTTCTGAACTAAGTACTTCTGAACAAAAATTTATCTACATCATCTTTTTCATCATAAGAAAGAGGCAGCAATATATTACCTTGCTTAAAGAGACTTGAATTCTAGTTCTAATTTCATTACCTAATACTTTGGGAAAATTCTTTTACTTCTCAATACATTTGTATTGTTTTATATAAATAAAGAATATTGGACTAGATGGTTCAGTTCAAACATGTTTTATCAAATAGCTGTTCTGTCCATGTAATTGTGCTAAATGTAGCATTAAATTGTCAATGCTTTTAACTAGTTGCAGTTAGGAAATAAATATTCAGTAGTGCTCTTTATCTGATTTCTATTTAATTAAATTGTCAGATTCACTGTTGTTTTCCATTTTCATGGAAAACACACTAAAAATAAGTGGTGCACAGATTATAAAGGAAACAATATGGTACACCAGGAAGTTTATATGAAATACACCACTTACAGCTATCAACGTTTTGGTTGTTAATTGTTGTTTGACTTTTGGCTAGTTTGTGTTAATGGCACAAGAAATTACATGATCAAATTTGTTTTATAAAGATAAATTTTGAATTAAGAAAACATATATTAGGGATAAAGAGACCAGCTAGAAGGCGATAGTGATTCAAGTAAGAAATAATAGAAAGACACTCATAGGTGGCATCTCAAATCTAAAAAAGTTGATCTCATAGAAGTAGAGGGTAGAATAGTACAGGGTAGAATACTCTGCAGCTAGAGTAGTAGTGATAGGATATTGGGAAGTGGTAGGATGTTGGTCAAAAGACACAAAATTTTAGTTAGATAGAAGCAATAAATGCAAGATATCTATCATAACATGATGACTATAGTTAATATACTATAATTTTGAAAAACGCTGAGGATAGATATGTTGTCACTACAAAAAACAGTAACTTTGTAAAGTAATATATATGTTAATTAGCTAGATTTAGCCATTCCACAATGTGTATACATATATTTCAAAACACCATGATGTATTTGCATGTAGATGATACATGCATATAATTTTATCAGTCTATTAAAAAATAAAAGACCTTTGGTATCTGCTCAAAAAAGAATTATAAAGTAAAATAAGAAAATGAAAAATAATAAATGGCTAAAATAAGAATATGTATCCCTCTCTGTAAGAAAAGGGGTCATTCCAACATACAGTTGGTTAAAAAAAAGTGGATGAGAAGTAGAGTGGTAGATAATTCCAAAGGTGACAGAGTAGATGGTAAGTCATTATTCTAAAGACAAAAAGAAAAGACAAAAATAAAGTTTTAGTGAAATGTAAAGAATTTAACTTGTACATGTTAAGCTTAAATTGGTGGTACAGTCTGATGAAAATATTAACAATTAAGTATAGATTTCAAGAAAGAGGTGAAGGATATAGATTACAGAGAAAATCTTCTATAAAACATGGTTAGAAAAATTAATAGTAAATGTTTCTCCCTTTTTTATTTCCCTAATATATTTTATTAATTCTACAACGATTATTTGAAATTTAATAGTAGCACCATTTTTCCAAATAATATGTGATCTATTACAACTCTTCAGATCCAGATACTAAAATAATGCATCCTGGGTGAAAAAATAAAAACTTTGTTTCTATTTTTAGTCCTAAGAAACTGTATGTATTACATATTATTTATTTTGTGTTTAAAGAAAAAGTAAATGTTTGCTGTTATAATATTTTATTGCATGTATTTGTTGGCTTTACTTCTAAATAAACATAGATACAACTTTTAGTAAAGAGAATAATCCTCTATTTCATGTGGAAGCTATATTACTTTCAAAATGTTGCAGTAATATATATTGAGTTCTGGACAGGATTATCAAACACAGATGCTTCTTTGGTTTTCCCAGTAACACATGAAATTCTTTAGCTTCTATTCTTGCCAGCAGCCCCATATCTAGAAAATTCTGGTTAAGCCCCTTCCATCTAATTTATAGGAACCTGAACATATTAAATTTTCCTAAAGGTTTAAACTTTTTTGATCTACAAAGTGAATTTATTAGTGGCCCAACATAATAACTTACTTTTTCTACATGGCTTTTAAAAAGAACCACTTCCAACAGGAGTAATACAAGTGATATTTCAGTAAGTTCTATGTTGATGAAATGAACTAAGAAATGGAAATTTTACTTGGGAAAAAATGTCTTTTAGAGATATACCCATGACTTCCATTGCTATATTTGCTTACTGCGAGAGATTTAAAGGTTTTATTGACTGAAAGGAGAGAGAACATTTTAATTTATAAGGATACATTTTAAAATTTCCTATTCCTGATTTTGTTAAAAGTAACATGCAATTCTTTGGAGTTTTAATAAAAATACCAAAAGGAAAGTAAAAGCTCCAAGGACAAAGTTTCAGGATCCAAAAAAAAGTACTTATTTTCAAACAATGATGAGCTTATGTTTTGAGTGAAAGTAACTGAGACTAATTTTCTCTAATTTTAAAATAAAAGATGTGTATTTCAAATATATTTTTAAAATTCCAATTTACCATATTTAAGCTCAATGATAAATTTGAGTGTAAACTATGTAAACTAAGTGTACATAGTTTAAAAACTTTTCATTTTGTTATTTCTCCTATAAAGCAGTGGCTAAGCAATTATAAATGACTGATTTATGAAGAGTTTTCATCTTGTTAGAAAATAGTAAAAATAATTTTTTCATATATGTATTTCTTCTTCAATCAGGTCAAATGTGATAAACATGTTAGCAAATGGCCCCTACTGACTTTACTTTTGAATCTGTGCCACATTATAGTATTATATACATTTGGTAAATGTAAATGGCAGTTGTCAGAGGTATTAAAATATGTGGAAGATGATATTTTTGCTATATACTATTGCCCAATGGGGATTTTTCTAGAAAACACAAACTGTTGAAGAGTTTCACAATGGTGAATAAGAAAATAGCACAAAGTTGTTTGCTATTTTTAAATCGTGAGAATAAATTTGTGATATGGAGCCAAATTAATTATCTTTTTAACAATTAGGGAGAAAATCAGTACTGCTAAACTTTTGAATATATTTTTAATAGTCTGTATATTCAAAACAAATAATTTTAACACATTTGCTGTAATCACTACTAAGTTTGAAAATTAAGGTGCCTTTGCAAATGAGGTTAGCAAACAATTTTGTGCAGAAGAATCATTTGGACTATTGAAAGCATAGTGCCTGTGGTTGAACTGATAGAATATCAGAGGAAGATTACAAATAACATGTAGGGAAAAGACATTCCAGGACTAGCCTACAAAATTAGCAATGAAGGAAGATAGAAAGTCGCATGATGTATTCAAGAAACAAAATTTTGCTGGTGAACATAGTAAATGATGGGTAATGAGAAAAATAACGAAAAGAATAGGTGGGATCATAAGATCTGATCATGGACAGTCTTTAATACCTTGATAAAGATACTGTATTTTATATAAGAGATAAAGGGGAGTCACTAAAGGTAGAAAAAAAGGACAGAGTCAGATTTAAATTTCAAATTTTATTGTAAGCAATGGAAAGGATGATTTTGAGGAAATCAGATGGAAAGATGTTTGAATTGTCTGGCAAGAAATGAGGAAAACTTGAGGCATTGGCTGAAAAATGCTAAGAGGATAAAATTTGATTTAAGAAATACGTAAGACCTGTTGACAGGAGGAATTAGTGAGATTTGATGCAGGGACTAAAAAAATGTAAGGGGTTTAGGATGATGACAAGGAATATATGATCGTTAGGTGGTTGAAGGCATGCCTGTCATTGAATTTATTTAACATATACCTGAGTCATGACAGTTTCTTGGACAGTGAAACAATGAGCCACTGTAATTCACGTGTAGGAGATGATTAGATATGGCTTCTATATGAGCATCAGGCTACAGTTTCCTAACATAATTTCTACTGCATATGTCCAATCTATCTCTTTACTATTCATTCTTCATTCTTTTACTCAAAATGCACTTTCCAAAGCCTTACCATGGTTCCGTCCTTATAGACTGGCTTTCCTCCCCATTTCTTTGTTCTTAATTTTTTAATTTTAATTTTTCATTGGGAAAACTTTGTTAGTTCATGCCAGCTACTTTATTTGCTTTTGGACCTTAACTTACTTTTTTCCTTTATTTCTATTCAGACAGACCTCCTAGATATATTTTTCAGATGCTCATTGAACATTAGGAACTATTGCAAGCTTCATCTGGCTTCAATAGCTAATAATTTTTGGATGATAACTAGTGGAGACTCTAAAGTACTCTATTGCCTATAAGACTTGGTTATTTGGACTACTAACTCTCCCCTGAAGTATTCTGTTTCCTTTATGCCTCTGAGCTAGCCCTCCCCACACTGCTCTCACTTTCTGTAGCCTTTCCCTCACTGAGTTTCCTATGATGGAAAACATTTCTACAGGATCAATGATTGTATTGAAGAAAGGTTCTCATCTCTGTTTATCCTGTACCATGTGGAGAGGAATCAGGGACACAGATTTGCCCTTTGAGAAAAAAAATTTGCATACATTAAACAAAGTAACTTACAAAAATGTAACTTACCTGACTTGACTATAATCCATGTTACTCCACACTGGGAAGATTAATGTGAATTAAAATGTTCAGAAAAAGAGACATTCTTATAATAATTTTGGTCAGAAGTTATAAAGTCAGATGAGGCATAAAACTTAAGAGTAGAACAGAGGCCTCTCTCTAAATCCAGGATCAGAAATCAATTTCTCTTTTATGCTTTCCTATGTATTCCTTTATTTTTATATCTTCTAGGAATTTGAATTTGTTAAGTTACATGACATATTTCATAATGAAAAATGCATATATTCATAAAGTATCAACAAGTTGCTGCTATAAATAAAGATGTCTCAGCAACTCATATCTGAGAAAATTTACTAATGAGCACTACGCTACCAATTTTCAAAAATCAGCATCTTTACTAGTGATGTAACTATAATACAGTGGTTTAATAAATGGTAAAAGCAAAACCCTGAGAAAGCATTTCTGCTATTCTTCATGGCCCCAGGGGTAGAAATGCTGATTTCCTTTGATAGTTGGCCACTTTGCTATGGCCAGTGGACAATTTAATACAAAAGGACAAGCAGCGCCAGAGAGACAGAACTTATGTTCTAACTTCAGAGATCAGTCTTTCTAATGGCACAGCAAACTGTGGTCATTAAGAACTTGGAATTAGAACTGGGGGGTTTAAATCCCAGATCAACCACTTACTAGACTTGCAACCTTGAGCAAGATAGCAAACTTCTAAAACAACTGCAAAATGTAAATAACGCCTTAGATTCGAAGACTTTGGTAAAGACAAATGGCGGTCAGGAATAACAGACAGTCCTAGCTTACAAGAATGTACACTAAATGGTAAAGTGATCGTTGATAATTTGCTTTCCATTATAAACTTTGGGATTCCTGAAGTAAAAATAAAGTAAGGAGATAAAAATGTGCAGGCAAAAAGTAGAGATTATGAAGCTGCACATGAAGACAAAATAGAAGAGGAAAGTAGAGAAGCAAATTATGCTCATGAGGATTTATAGCAAGAGACAGTAACACTTTAAAAATGATATTTTAATAATTTGACATTGGGCTACTTGCAGAGAGAGAGTGGTTAATTTGAGCAGCAGAAATCCATGAAGGCAGTGTGGAGCAACATAAGCTAGGACAATGAATTAAACGAAACAGAATCAACATACGGGATGATAACTGGTCAGGTCAGAAAATGTTCAACTATTTCCCAGAGAGAAATAGATTGGTGGTTAGGACATGGACACTGAAACCATATTGGCTGGGTCCAAGTCCTGGCTTGGCTGCTTACTAATTATGTGGCCATGTACAAGTTACTTAACCTCTCTGTGCCTCAGTTTCCTCATCTGTTAAAATTGGTGAGTAATAAAACCCATCCCAATAGGATTGTCTGGAGTTTAAATGAGTTAATATAAGTAAAGCACTAGATTCATGTTTCATATCTACTAATTGCATTATAAGTATGGCTGTTATTATTTTAAATAATGCCCAATTGTATAGTTTCCTTGAAGATGTCTAAATCATTTACATATGGTTATCCACTTATGTATCTACTCATGATTTTATCAACAGTATCAATTTAAATTATTCCCATAAATGATCTTTCTGTTTAATGCCCATTGACTGAAGCTATTTATTTATAAGGCTCTTTCCCTCTACTAGATTGCTAATTTCTTGAGTTCATTGAGCGAGGCTTTTATATCTGAATCCTGGTAAAGTAGTTTCCAAGTCAGGCTGTACATCAGAATTCCCTAGGGAAACTTAAGAATATTAATCTCTATACCCACTTTGGATAAATAAAATCAGATTTCCAGAAGGAAGGGATATATTTTTCAAGTGCTTCAGGTGATTTTAATGTGCAACCATAAGAATCTAGTGTTTTGCAAGTCATTTGACACATAGGTTGTTTATGTCTTTCAGCCAAAATTTAAATGATTTACAAAGTTACATATATGTATAATACAAATATATGTACAAATATAAATAAAGAATATATACATGATAGCAGGAGAGTTTGATACCCAGAAGGCATTAATAAAAGTCTGATAAATAAATCATTCAGGTTCCTGGCAGGCAACAAATGGCAGCGTAAACCTGAGTGTACACTGATGTTGATAAAACTAACAAAGACTAGTGCAGTTTCTGAGGAATAGCAACCTCAGGAAACTGCTTTGTTTTTCTATATATGACTCTTTTCTCTATTGCTTCACCAATTTTTTCTTTCCACTACTTTGGTAAGACTAAATGTAAATCTCACTATATGTTCATTACTAATCTCTTACAAAATAAGGACATTTTACAGAATATAAATCGACTTTGTTCTTAAACATATTGTTTAATTCACCTGAAAATTTTTTTTTTTCCAGTGAGGATTCATCAATGTAAGAAATGGTGCATTGATTTACATTCTGACACAAATCCATTGTGTTCTGGTGGACTGCTCATACACAGTTTATGGAATAGTACTTTGTGTAGAAACGAGAATTTGCTGAATATCATCCACACCCAAAAAGAAAACAAAAACCTCCTTTTGCCCCATATTACCCTCCAGCTATTACCCTTTTTCAGAAAGTCTGTATTTATTGTCTGTAATTTCTGTTTCACCAACTACTCATAAAACCATTCCAGTAAGGCTTTGTCAAGATTACCTAGTGAGCTAAGTCCCTAGTCAATTTTCAGTCTCCATCTTTTTTGATTTCTCAGTATTAGACACAGTAGATCATCTGTGGCAACCTCTATGCTAAGTTATTGATTTATATATCTAAATGACTATTTTTTATGCCTATTTGGATATAAGTAGGCATCTCAAACTTAACACATATAAAACATACTTTTTGATTTTTGTCACCAAACCTACTCTTCCCACAGTCTTGCCTCTTCCGACTGTCACCACCTTTTTTCAAGCTGCAATGGTCTCTCACTTAGGCCCTTGGAATAGCCCCTAACTACTCTTTCTGTTTCTGTGCTTGCTTTTTTAAGGTATATTCTCAACATATCAGCCAGAATGATCTATGGAAAATATAACACACATAATCACTATTCTGCTCAAAACCCTCCAATAACTTCCCAATTCTGAGTAAACTCCAAACCTTTCTAAGACCTACATGATCTATATATATGGGGCTCCTCCTACCTATTCTCATTACTATCTTTGTGGGCTCATCTACCACCATCCCTTTCAGACATTGTTAAAGCCATAAAGGCCACTTTGCTGGTCTATGGAAACCCTTTGAAATTAGACAAATTTCTAGGATGCTTAAAAGACAATTACATTTCAAATCTCAAAGTTTATCATCAATTAAAAACAAGGTACTAAATGTTAAATCTTATGAATATTATGAAAATATTAGGAAAGAGTTGGATATCATATTTGTGATTCCTTTTATTCATACCATGTCTGTAATCTTCACCAGACATAATTGGCTAATAATATTTCAAATGAGTTACACCTCAGAAATTATACTTTTAGATGAAATTTCATTTAATAAGCTATTTTGGTTTTCTTTTAATAAATTCTTATTTAGCTTTGTCAAAGCAAATACAAGATTTTTCTCTTGGCTGGAAGCAGAATTATATTAAAAAATCATGATATTTTCTCATACTCAGTGAAAAATCATATAACTTGACAAACATTATAAAATGTTTATGTATATACACATATATTCACATATATATGTATATATACAGTTTTTCTTTACATATGATTGATATTTGTCAAACTTCCACAGATGATGATAATCTGACTAATATAAAGAGAATATGTGAGAGTGACAACCTAGAAATCAATGCATAATATAGTGAACATATTATTCTCATATGTAACTGAACACTACAATGAATCAAAATTAAATTAAATGTCTACCCAAAGTAAGTTCTACATTAAAGACAAATAGTGAAGGAGAGAGTTTTATTAACAATAAATCTACACAAAAGCACAATTTCAGTTTTAAAATTATTGCAAATATTATTGAAATACAAAGCAATCTGTCTTTTCATTCTTGACATATTTTAGGCACATAAAAATTTAAAAAAATATAACTGCTGGCTCCTTCAAGTGAACTATTGCTATGGTTTGAATGTTTGTCTCTTCCAAAACTCATGTTAAAATTTAATTGCCAGTGTAAATGTATTTGGGAGTAGGACTTTTCAAAGGTAACTAGGCTGTGAAAGCTCCACTCTCATGGGTAGATTTAATGTTTTTATAAAGGGATTCATAGGGGTGGGCTCTTTTTCTTGGCTTTTCCATCTTCTGCCATGTGAGGATGTGAGGAACAGCTTTCCTCTCCTCCAGAGGATGCAGGGTCCTATGCACCATCTTGGAAGTGGAGATTAGGCTCTAACCAGACATCAAACCTGCTAATTCATTTTGGATTTCATAGCCTTCTGAACTTTCTTTACAGATTACTCAGTCTCAGATATTCTGTTAAGACAGCACAAAATGGAATAAGGCAACTACTTTTCAGGTTCACTGGGTATTGACTTGTTCACTCATTGTTAAATGTACCGAAAATGTTTATCTAATCAGTTCCAAAATATCTATCATTACTTTATTACTCAATTATGGTCTTGATCATCCATTTTGAGTATCACAAGAGCTAAAATTATTTATTTGCATATAATCTGTAGAAGGACCACAGTGAATTATGAAAAGAGTGGGACTCAAGAGTATAAAAACCGGGCCTTTATCTAATCAGAGTCTACCTGTACCAGTTATTTGACCTCACCTATTTACTTAATTTTTCTGACCTACAGTTTCTTCATCTGTAAACTTGAGTTTTCTACCTGAATTCTAAAGTATGCGTCAAAACTAAATGTCAATACTGTATGATAACGTCTGGAGAAAAATTCTGGCTACCTGATTCTGAATCTTCACTATACTCCCCCTAAAAGACTATATAAATAAACAAGAATGAAAATAAAACTCTGCATGCTTGACTTATGCCTTCACCATTAATTGAACAAATAGAATATTACACCCACTATTTGCCTGTAAGTAGAAAAAAAAAATCCAAAGAATCCTCCTACATGGAGAAAGTCAAACATTAAGTGTCTAAATACCAAATACAGGTTGGGACTTGATAGTTCGCAGCACTGATTAAATGGATGAGATTTAATGTGTGTGAGATTGTAAGTAGCAGCCTCAGAAAGCACTAATTATGAGGTAGATACACATATATAGAGAAAAGGTACTACTCATCTCTAATAGGAAAATAATGAAAAAAAGGGAAAAAACTAAAAATTTCAAAGAAACAAGAAAGAATCAAGGCCATCCCTCTTATTACCACCAACTCTGTCCATAACAGTAATAGTAAAGGTGAGCACAGAAGAGGGCATTCTCAGGAATGTCGTCTATGAAATGAACAGAAATAGAAAAAAGACTACCATTTCTATACAACACTAACATGGTAAATAAAAAATGGAAACAATGCATCTCTGATGATAAAAATTGTCCCCCTGAAAACAACCAGAGATGAATAAAATTGTGGTACAACACCACAAACTAAATTAAATATACTCAAAAAAAATATAAAAACCTCCTTGAATCAGAAATATAAATACTAGAACTATAAATGGACATAAAACAGATTTTAATGAAAGAAAACATGACTTAACTCAGGAAAGATAGAGAAGAAAATGATAAAATTATATCAGAAATAAAGAAAAATTACAAGGGGTCTTGGGGAGAAATTCAAAAAATAATTTAATACAGGGTATTGCATAAAAGCAGAAAAAAACCCTAA
Organism: Lepilemur ruficaudatus; assembly: GCA_963574885.1. NCBI lineage: Eukaryota > Metazoa > Chordata > Mammalia > Primates > Lepilemuridae > Lepilemur > Lepilemur ruficaudatus. The sequence goes on from CAUYRT010046993.1 coordinate 70,103, forward strand.
GAGAATGAAAAGGAGATAAAGAATAGTAAAATGGATCAGAGAGCAAATAGTTGAAATGGAAGAGAGATAAATGAGTTAATTTGGTATGCCTGAAGAAGAAAATAAAAATGGTGGAACAACACTGATATTTATAAGTATAATCTATGAACTGTTTTGTAATTTAAAAAATGTAGGGATACAGGTGTTTTTTGTTACATGGATAAACTATATCATGCTGAAGTCAGGGCTTTCAGTATACCTGTCACCAGAATAGTGTACATTGTACTTGATAGGTAGATTTTTATCCCGCACCCCTCTCCCACTCTGCCTCCTTCTTAATTTCCAATGTCCATCACTGCTCTATATGACCATATATATCTTTTGTTTAGCTCCCACTTATAAATGAGAATATGTGGTATCTGCTTTCCCATTCAATTAGGATAACAGTATCCAGTTCCAACCCAGTTGCTGCATAAAACGTTATTTCATTCCTTTTTATCACTGACTACTCCATGGGGTGTGTGTGTGTGTATGCACACATATTTTCTTTATCCACTCATCATTGATGAGCACTTAGGTTGATTTCATGTTGCTATATTGCTATTGTGAATTGTGCTGTGGTAAATATTCAGGTGCAGGTGTCTTCTTTATAAAATGGCTTATTTTCCTTTGGGTTGATACGAAGTAGTGGGATTGCTAGATTGAATGGTAGGTCTATTTTTAGTTCTTTGAGGAATCTCCATAATGCTTACCATAGTGGTAGTATGAATTTAAATTTCCACCATCAGTATATAAGCATTACCTCTACACTGCAATGGTGCCAATATCTAATAATTTTTTTGGCAATTCTGACAGGGGTAAAGTGGTTTCTCATTGTTATTTTAATTTGTATTATCCTGATAATTAGTGATGTTGAGCATTTTTTCAAATGTTTTTTGGCCATTTGTCTATTTTCATGTCTGCTCATGTCTTTAGCCCACTTTTGATCAGGTTATTTGTTTTTTGCTAATTTGTTTGAGTTCTTTGTAGATTTTAGATAGTAGTCTTTCATCAGCTGTATAGTTTGTGAATATTTTCTCCCATTCTGTAGGTTATTTCTCTGTTGTTTCCTTTGTTTTGAAAAAAATTTTTAGTTTAATTAAGTCCCATTTATTTTTATTGTTGCTATATTTGGTTTTGGGGTCTTATTCATAAATTCTTTGGATAGGCAGATGTCTAGAAAAGATTTCCTTACATTGTCATCTAGAGTTTTTATGGATTTAGTTCTTACATTTAAATCTTTAATCCATCTTGAGTTAATTTTTGTATTTGGTGAAAGACAGGGATCCAGTTTCCTGAAGGGCAGGTCTAGTGGTGACAAATTTCCTTAGTGTTCATTTGTCTAGGAAAGACTTTATTTCTCCTTCATTTATGAAACTTAGTTTTTCAGCATCCAAAATTCTCAGCTGGCAGTTATCCTCTTTGAGAAGACTAAAAATGGGACCCCAATCCCTTCTGGCTTGAAAGGTCTCTGTTGAGAGTTCTGCTGTCAGTCTAATGGGTTTTCCCCTGGAAGTAACTTGTTGCTTTCTTCTCATAGCTTGTAGGATTTTCTCTTTCATTTTTACTTTGGTCATGCTGATAACTATGTGTCTTGGTGATGTCCTATTTGCTATTAATCTTCCAGTTGTTCAATGAACATATTGTATTTGAATATCTAAACCTCTAGTGATACCAGGGATGTTTTCTTCTATTATCCTTTCAAATTGGTTTTCCATACTTACCGCTTTTTCTTCTTCTGCCTCAGGGATACCTATAATTTTTATATTGGCTCACTTTGCACAATACCGTATTTCTCATAGTGATTGCTCATTTTTCTTTATTTTTCTATATATTTACTGACTGAGTTACTTTGATGTCCTTTTCTTCAAGCTCTGAAATTCTTTCTTCTGCTTGGTTTAGTTTGTTATTAGAGCTTTCTGATGTATTTTGAAATTCCTTAAATCACTATTTCATTTCTTTAAGTTCTGTTACCTCTTTTCTAATGTTATCTATATCTTCAGTGAATTTGTCATTGATGTCCTGAGTTATTTTTTTGGTTTCTTTGAGATGGTTTTCTACCATCTCCTCAATTTCATTAATCTTACTTTCCATCCACAATCTGATTTCCATACCATACCTGTCATTTCAACAATTTCCTTTTGGTTGGATTTCATTATTGGAGAGCTATTTCGATCCTTTTGGGACATTGAAACAGCCTATTTTTTCATGTAGCCAGAGTTTTTATGCTAGTTTCTTCCAGGGGCACTTCTCTCAGCTCAAAACAGATAGCAGATATGATACACCTGTTCTCCTCTACCGGGATCTCTGTTGCTTGGTAAAGGTAGGGGTGAATACCTGCACTATGTGCTTGGGTCCTACTCCAGAAGCTTGACCAGGCAGGAGAGGGGCAGATGTACTGTTTTTAATGCTGTTGCTCTGCTGTTTCTTCCCTGTTCTTGTTACCAGGTGCCATGGCAGGGCTGGCCTCTGGTAGTAGATGTGCATAGGAGGTGGGGCTGGCTAGCAACTGAATAGGAGGTCTGCTGGGCATGGTGTGCAGGCATGCAGGCCTGGGTAGCTGAGGTCCAGATATGGGAGAGGTGAGGTCCACCCAGGGTGTGGCCCAGGATGTAGCAGGTGCACAAATAGTAGCTGTCCTGTATGCCCATGGGGCACAGGATGGAGTGAGCTGCCAGTATGGAGTGGGCAAGTGAGTCACAGCTCACTTTGGGCAAACAGGACTGCCTCACAGAGTGGAGGGAGGGCAGGGTACCTGTGCAGGATGGAGCAGGTCTGTGGGGCAGTAGTCATGTGCAGGGGTAGAGGGTGCCTAGGCAGCCAGGGTTCAGGGCACATGGGCAGGGCAGGGTTTGCTGCAAAGTGGAGTGCCCAGGGTAGTGTGCAGGACAGCACAGGTCAGTTGCTTGCAGTCTGCTCAGATCCAAAGGTCATGGCTGTGCTGGCTTTCATCTGGCTTGGGGCCTTTCAGGCAGCAGTGGTAGCAGCAATCCAGCTGCCCCTGCAGTGAGCAGTGAGTGCTGAGGGCTACAGTTGTGCTCTGCCTGGGTCCCATAAGACATACATTGATTGGAATTGCCCAGACCACAGTAGCAGGCATCAGGCCATGGTTTCATACTCTACCCAAGGCCCCACAGTGGTGGCGATGGCAGCAGGGGTGTCCACGAGGCACACCCAACACTGGGATTCCCTGCTCCCTCCCAGCCTGGCAGAGAAAGGAGGAGGCAGCAGTCAGATATCTGAGCCCTGGGCAAAAGTGATATTCTGAGTTTGGGATGCTACAATGGCATCAACCTCAGCACCCAGGGCTCACAAAGAGCAGTCCCGTAGCTCCAGGGCAATGCAGCTGCAACAGCCTCCAGTCAGGTCTCTGTATCAGTCTGGAGGCCTGCTGCAGTGGAGGAGCCCTCCTGCTTTCTGGTTGTGGTATCCTCAGGGGAAGCATGTAGCTGAGGATTTTCTTCTCTGTCCCTTTCCCACACGTGGGTGTCTTCCCTAATTACCTTCAGTCCTGCTGAGCAGCTGATCCCACTTGTATCTCTTCACTTCACTTCCACTTCCTCTCCATGAATTTCCAGTGCTCTAGCTCAGACAATCTATCCAAAGGTGGCTATCTATTTGTCACTTTTGTTCCTCTCCACTAAGAATGGTATTGTGCAGGCTACTTCTAGTTGGCCACTTTGGCCCTCATAATCTATGAAAATTTTTAAAAATAAAAGAAGCCTCAAGTTTAGATGTGAAAGTGCCTCCTAGGTGCTTGACCTGGTATATAGTTACTTTTGAAACAGAGTCTAATAAATGTTTTAGTTAAAAAGAGAAAAATTATTTGTGTCCTCTAGGTAATAAGTTGAAATAACTCACAAAAGTATAAGATTTAGACTAGTATCAGATTTTTGCAAAGCAACATGTACAACAAGGCAACAGTGAAGGAGTATTTTTAAGAAGGTTAAGGAAACAGACTGTACAAACAGAATATTATGTCCAACTAAAGCAGTCCTATGAGTAAAATGGCTATAGAAAAAGTCTTGAACATTAAGAACTAAAGGAATATTGTACACATATGCTCTTCTAAGGAATCTACTAGACTCCATAGAGCCATAACCAAGGGTTAATGGAAAATTTTGGCAAAAGAACTGATAGTGAGAAATTCATATTTTAATTTTAGAACGAAGATAAAATAATGGGCAGGGTCATGAATAGAAGAGTAATATATAAACATTGTCTTTTCTGTCAAAGTAGAGACAATGCAACAACAACAAAAAAAGAAAAAGTAAAGGGGGGGTTTTGTGTGAGTTTTCAGGAAAGCAAAACATAGTCTTTCTATTTGCATTTGGACCTGCAGCGTTGTTAGGGAAGAGCAACTACACTCTGGTACTCTCTTCATCCCCTTATCCTCTTGTTATAATTGTTTTAAGCACACCTTGTTTTTCAATTCTAATAAAATAAAAACTATCAGGTACAAAAACACATGCTTTTTTGGTTCTTCCTTCTATTCTATACCTATGAATTTATCTGCAAGAAATACATCCTTACATATTAATATCTGATACCTGAGAACATGTCTATCCCTGTTTATGACTGTTTTCTCCATCTACGCCCTTGATCTTATGGCTTACTACTTTCTTAGGGACACCTGGGTACACTGCTGAGTTTCTTGTTACCTAATTGCCACCAAATTGACTAAGATTTATGTTTCAGATGTAACATATATCTGAATTGTGGACCCTATACATATAATATACTGACATGCATTATGATCATCACATTTTAGCTGATAATGCCTACTTATTCCTCAAACCTTCCTATGAGAATCTCCTGTACTATACTCTTAGGTTTCCCAAATGAAGAGCCCAAATCTCTTTCCTGAATTAAACTGCATATTAAAAACTCTAGTTTGATATCTCACAATGAAACTATATGCAGTGAGTCTAAATCTACTTTATTTGTCTAAGTGTACACTTGATTTTCCTTCCTTACACCGTATTTCCTTAATGTCACAGCAGCTTTTCACCTAATCACTTAAGGAGAAAGCTGGGCATTATCTTTCATTACCCCTCAACTTCAAGGCTACTTTCACAAAACCTGTTTGGGCATCAGGGAATGCCAATTTTGTCTTTTAAAGGGCTCCAGACTCTATTGTTTTCTTACGACCTCAACTGCCAATATTTTGGGTTAGGGCTTCTTTATCTCTTTCCTGCAAAATTGAAATAGCCTCTTAATTCACTTTCCACTTTTGATCCACTTTCTATAAAATTGCCAGAATGATCTTATCCAAATATAAATCATAGAATATGACTGATTGTATAAATCCCTTTGTAGATTCCCTGTGATCTAAAGCCACATTTTTCAGTCACATACTGGTGCTCCCTCTTTCCTACCATTATGCTTCAGAAATAATATCTACTTGTAGTTGGCCTCTTGGAGCCACGACTTTGGGATTCTGTGTCCTTGCGCATATTTTTTATGTATTCTAAGATATCCACTCCTTATACTTCCACCTTTGCTGACCTGATACCTCCTATCTGAAGCTTCCCCTAACACCTTGCCCTTTCTCAAATTAATTACAGTGCTCTCTCCTCTGTGCTACCAGTGTAATTAGTACAAACTTCTATTGTTACATTCATGACAATGCATTTTTATTTATTTAGGTACATGGCTACCTGTTGGGTTTGCCTTAAAAAAGAGCTCATGCCCACACACTTGTCATAGCATAAGTTCATACACCAGAAATATTTAATAAATGTTAGTTGAATAAATACATGAATGAAGCACATGAATTGTAATTTATAGTATCACTGAATCAAGCATTTATCATTTTGAATTCCTTATTTATTATTCCTATATTCTCTAAAAATCATTTATAAATTAAGGTTCTTTTTTTTTTTTTTACTAAGTTGAAACTATTCTTTTGTATTTAAATCTTATCAAAATAAGTATTTTGGCAAATAAATTAAAATGTTCAAATATTCACAGACTTTTTCCCCTATAGAATTAGTTAAAAACAGGCAAAATACATAAATTACCACTCACAATTAAGTGGGCCTCAAAGTCATATGATAATTTAAATGTGACAGTTGACAAGCTGAAAATAAAAATTACTCTTTACTGTCATGAATCTCTCCTTACCCACTTTACCTATCTAATTTCTTCATGAAACAATATATTTTTACATCATAATCATCAACCGTATATTGGATAACTGTCTCTCATGTTTGTCTAAAATATACATACGTAGAAAATGCTCTAATTTCCATAACAACATTCTAAATCTGAACCCTAAAAACGAAGACCAGCTTTTATCTAGAATGTTACCTTTATTAACTACATTTAAGATAATTAAGTTAGTAACCTCAAGGATCATGAAGCTGAAGCATATTTTGATTTTTTTTGTCTATGCATAGATTAGATAAGAAATTTACAACTTTTAACATGATGCTTGATACATAATAGTTGTGCAAAAAACTGTTAGTTACTCTTTCCTGACAGTTCCAAGTAAGCCACATACAGAGAAAGATTTTCAGAGGTCAGCTCATCTTTTACAGAATAATAGAGCTCTACTTGCATTTTCCAATTGACTCCTTATTTAAACTATGGAAGACATAACAGCAATACCAACTGTGTATGCACAATGACTATACTCTTCTAATTTACATTGCCAAAGGAAGTTCACTGGATACAACAAAACAGAGGTCTTATCCAATTGGCTGTTCTTTTATCATTATTTTATTTTTCTCCTTTATTGATTCACATTTCTTAGTTTTTTATTGTTGCCATCAATTTTCCCACCAAATAATCCACCAATCATTTTTCTTCAGAAAATAAACCATCATCTTATAAACTTAAACTTGACTAAGATTTAGGTGACCAGCAGGTGAACTGTCAAAAAGATATAATTTAATGCTTTCATTCACATTTGGTATACTTCTGTCTAAATCCTATCTTCTAGACAAAGGGCAGATTTTCAAATCTTATTGTAGAGGTATGTTTTGTAGGGTATCTTGCAATTCTCTATTTCGTTGAAATTTGATCTTCTATCTTCAGATCTAAAGGTTTTAGAAAAATTGCCTTAGATACATTGTAAGCAGCAAGTTTGAGGTAGTGTGAGCTGGACCAAAATCTTATACTATATTCCTGAATGTTAATGGATATTTAAATTAAGTTTAAAAATTGTGTTTCAGTCCTAAAACCCTGAATATGATTATGTTTCATTACATTTCCCCCAGAAGTTACTATTTCTTAATTCTTCATTATGGCTGTTTGAGAAATACATCCTTGAGTAAGGATTTTGTGTTGAACGAGTGGTATGAAGACTAATGATAACAATATAATTTAATTTCTTTTAAATTGCATCATATATTTTTATTGACCTCCCAATCTATTTTGTATAAGAAGCCTAAACAAAACTGTAGCTTTGCATCTTATGATTTAGCATGTGAACAGCTTTTGCATGTTTATTGATATATTATTTTTCCACTTTCTTCTTTTAAACTCAAAGAATTAGATTTTCAGAAGGCTATGCATAATTTCTGACCAAAATTCAGAGATACTGTACCTAAAAATAAAGGACATGCAAAGATCATGATCACACAACATCTTTTTAAATGTGTGTGTGTGTATATATATATATGTATATATATATGTATGTATATATATATTTTACTTCATTATATTATGGGGATACAAATGTTAAGGTTACATATATTGCCCTTGTCCCCCCTCCCCCTCGAGTCAGAGCTTCAAGCATGACCACCCCCCAGACGGTGCACATCGCTCTCATTATGTGTGTGTGTGTGTATATATATATATATATATATGTATATACCCATTCCCTCCTCCCCCCTCCCGTCTACCCGACACCCGATAAATGTTCTTCCTATATGTCCACTTAGATGTATATCAGTGAAACCAATTTTATGGTGAGTACATGTGGTGCTTGCTTTTCCATTCTTGGGATACTTCACTTAATAGAATGGGTTCCAGCTCTATCCAGGAAAATACAAGAGGTGCTATATCACCGTTGTTTCTTATAGCTGAATAACACTCCATGGTATACATATTATATATCACATTTTATTAATCCACTCATGTATTGATGGGCACTTGAGTTGTTTCCACATCTTTGCAATTGTGAATTGTGCTGCTATAATTATTTGAGTGCAGATGTCTTTTTTATAGAGTGTCTTTTGTTTTATGGGTAGATGCCCAGTAATGGGATTGTTGGATCAAATGGTAGATCTACTTGTATCACTTTAAGGTATCTCCATATTGCTTTCCACAGAGGTTGCACTAGTTTGCAGTCCCACCAGCAGTGTATGAGTGTTCCCATCTCTCTGCATCCACACCGACATTTATTGTTTTGGGACTTTTTAATAAAGTCCATTCTCACTTGAGATAATTGATATATCATTACAGTTTTGATTTGCATTTCTCTGATGATTAGAGCCAAAAGGAGCCTCAAAAAATTTAAAAAAATAGAAATTATATCAGGTATCTTTTCAGATCACAGTGGAATAAAAGTAGAAATCAACCCTAACAGAAACTCTCATTTTTACACAAAAACATGGAAATTAAACAACCTTCTGCTGAACGATTACTTCATAAATGAGGAAATCAAGATGGAAATCAAAAAATTCTTTGAACTTAATGACAAAGGAGACACAAGTTTTCAAAATCTGTGGGACAGAGCTACAGCAGTCCTGAGAGGAAAGTTCATTTCCATAAATGCCTATATCCAAAAATCAGAAAGGTCACAAACAGAAAACTTAATGAATCGATTCAAAGAGCTGGAAAAAGAACAGACCAACCCCAAACCCAGCAGAAGAAGTGAAATTAACAAGATCAAATCAGAAGTAAATGAAATTGACAACAGGAAAACTATAGGGAAGATTAATAAAACAAAAAGTTGATTCTTCAAAAAAATAAACAAAATTGACACGCCTTTGGCTAGACTAACGAAGAGCAGAAAAGAGAAATCTCTAATAAGCTCCATCAGGAACAAAAAAGGAGATATTACACTTGATGCCACAGAGATACAAGATAAAATGTATATTAAAGTGTTAAGATTCAGCATTTTCCTGGGCTTTGCCAGGCTTTTTCCTTTAAGTAGAATCAAGATGAGATTTCTCTTCCCACATAATTTCACAGAACACAAAGCATGAACAGACAAAAACTGTGCCGAATCTAAATAGATACTGGTTGCCAATGTAGTTCTCTATTTTATCCTCTCTTTCACAGTGCATATATTGTTTGAATTTTTATATTTGTATGAGGCATCGTTATCCTGTTTAGGATGTCCATTTAGTGTTTATAAAAGCTTCATATACAGAAGGATGCTTAATAAATATTAGTTGATGATGATATTGTTATGAACCATAAAAATTGCCAGTATGTATGGACAACATGATTATTTTAAAAGGTTTAAATCAAGATATCTAACAAACAATAATTTAAACTGAGTTTTATTGTTTTTCAAAGGAACAGAAGAAAATGGATTTTCTTCTATTTGAGGAATTGCTTTAAAAATGCCACAATTTGGTGGCCACTGTATTTTGCTTCATGATTGAATTAAAAGAGAGATAGAATATTCCATCTCCTTATTGATACTAAGGATATATCAAACATAAAATGAAAACATTATTTTGAGTAATTTTTGCAAGTCAGTTTGAGTCAAAGTTTTTCCTCTGAAAGAAATTTAATGTAGTCTAAAGTGTTGTGAAAGCTAGAATCAGTATGAATGACAGTTGAGAGTACTACCCAGAATATGCTGCTTATTCTGGGTACTACTCAGAAAGTTTTTTTTTTTTTTTTTATGACCCCACAAAGTTTTTTTTTTTTCTTTTTTTTTTTAAACCAGGAAAGTTGCCATGGAAGTTGAGTAGTAGACTGAACCAGAAAACTGTATTAAACGTTATCAGTGGGAACAGCCACCTGAAGCTTTTGAATGCTTCTATTAATACAAAATTCAAACATTTTACAAAAATTATGCACAAAACTTTCAAAGTGGTATTGGCTTTTATTATTTTTTTTATTCATAAACTGTGTTTAGACCAGTTTGGGGTTCATGGCAGAACTAAGAAGACAGCACAGAGTTTTCATATACTCCCTGTCCCCCTACATGCATAACCTTCCCGGTACAAGTACAGACATCCCACACCGCATTGCTACATTTGTTATAATAAAAGAACCTACAATGACACATCATTATCACCCAAAGTCGACAGTTCATTATTTTCTTTTTTTGTAAATTTAGCACATTCGGGTTCAATCTTGATGTATATTCTATAGGTTTTGAAAAGTGTAAAATGACACGTTTTCACCACTGTAATAGCATACAGAATAGTTTTACTGCCCTAAAAATCCTCTTTGTGTTGCCTAATCTCCCTTCCTCCCTCCTAACCCCTGGAAACCACTAATCATTTTACTGTCTCCACAATTGCCTTTTCCAGAATATCATATAGTTGAAATCATAGAATAGATATCCTTCTCAAATTGGTTTCTTTCATTTGGTAAAATGTATGTTAGTTTCCTCTATGTCTTCTCATGGCTTGATAGCTCATTTCTTTGTAGTGCTAAATGTACCACAGTTTATTTACCCATTCACCTATTCGAGTACATCTTGTTTGCTTCCAAGTTTTGACAATTATGAATAAAGCTGATATAAACCATGTGCAGGTTTTTGTATGGACATAAGTTTTCCATTCATTTTGGTAAATATCAAGGGAGTGTGATTTTTTGAATCAGTGGTAAAAGTATGTTCAATTTTGTAAGAAACTCCCCAAAGTGTTTTCTAAAGTGGCTATATCATTTTGCATTCCTACCAGCAATGAATCAGAGTTCCTATGGCTCCATATCATCACCAGCACTTGTTAGTATTCTCAATTTTGGCCATTCTAATAGGTGTACAGTAGTATCTCATTGTTTTAATTTACAATTCCCTAATGCCATATGATTTTGAACATATTTTCATATACTGACTTTCAATCTGTATATCTTGTCTGATGAGGTGTCTGTTCAGGTCACTTGACCATTTTTAAATGAAGTTGCTTGTTTTCTTATTGTTGAGCTTTAAGCATTCTTTGTATATTTTGGATAACAGATTTTTATCAGATGTGTCTTTTACAAATATTTTCTCTTAGTCTGTAGCTTGTCCTCTCATTTTCTTAACACAGTCTTTCACAGAGCCAAAGTTTTTAATTTTAATGAAGTCCAGCTTATCAATTATTTATTTTATGGATCATACATTTGGTGTTATATCTAAAAAATCACTGCCATATACAAGGTCATCTAGGTTTTCTCCTATGTATGTTCTAGGAGTTTTATAGTTCTATATGGATAATTTTACATTTATATCTATGATTTTGGGTTATTTCTGTGAAAGATGTAAAATCTGTGCCTGGATTCATTTTTGTTTTTCCTTGTGGATGTGCAGTTGTTGTACCACTACTATTTGAAAACATTATCTTTGCTTGATTTTATTGCCTTTTGTCCTTTGTCAAGATTGGTTGACTACATTTATGTGGGTCTATTTCTTGGCTCTGTGTTCTATTTCATTGATATCTTTGTCTATTCTTTTGCCAATTCCACACTGTCTTGATTACTGTAGCTTTATAATAAGGCTTGGGTAGTGTCAATCAGGTTATGTTAGTTCTCCTACTTTGTTCTTTTCCTTCAATATTGAGTTGGCTCCCCTGGATATTTTGCCTCTCCATGTAAACTTTTTAATCAATTTTTTGATAGCTACAAAATAATTTGCTGGAATTATGACTGAGATTGCACTACATCTAAGAGCAAGCTGTGAAAAACTGGCAGTATGACAGTAATGAATCTTTTTATACATGATATGGAATACCTCCCCATTTATTTAGTTCTTCTTTGATAATTTATGACAGTTTTGTTATTTTATTCTTATAGCTCTTACAAATATTTGATAGATTTATGCTTAAGTGTTTCAAATATACATGTATACACACATACATATGTATTTTTGATACTCATGTAAATGGGAATGCATTTTAATTTCAAATTCCACTTGTTCATTGTTAGTTGGGTTCTATTTTAATTACACTGAAATACTCTTCCACATTTGATTAATATGAAGACAAAGTAAATAAATGTAAGTTCCACTTTCCAGAATATAACAGAAATGTTTTTGAGTAATTCATATATTTGGAAGAAATAAAATCTCTATGTAATACAGAACTTTATGTAGCTACTCAATTGCTATGTTTTGTAATAATGTAGGGTTTGTTGAAACTTTAAATGCATTTATCATAAATTCTCACAACGGTTAAGAACTGTAAAACACATTACATTATTCTTCTCATTTTATAGATGAAGAAATGAAGGCTTAAAAAGCTTCAGGCACCAGTGGTCTCCAGTGAGCAAGCAACAGAGCTGGATTCAATGCCATGTTAGACTGAAAGTCTATGCTCTTGACATCAGAATTATACCATCTTGTTATTAAATGTAAGAAATGCCCTGCACTCAACATTTATTTGGTATATTTTACCAAAAGTTTTCTATTTTTTTCTTTCAATGAAAAGCTTCTACATTTTTATAGATGCTCCAATCTCTCTTACGTTACTTCTGAAATTTCACAGGAAATGAAGATACTGTGGGAATCAAATGTTTAAATTTGGTAAACATACATGCTATTTACAATGAGGAAGGATATATACAATAGCATAGAAACATATTTCCTTGCCAAAATATGCTCTTCAGTTTTTAACTACTATTATCATCTTCATCCGTCTCTCTATTTTTCTAATTGCATCTCATTTATCTACTATCACTAAATTGTGTCTTCTTTTTCCCTTTTCAGAAAAAACTCCTTACTCAAATTGCCACTCTGTCCTTTCCTTTCTGTTTCACAAGTTATCTCCTCATTCCAGTTCTATGTCATCTCTTTTTAGATCTCTGCAAAAATCAGCCTATGCAATTTTATTCAAAATAGAATGTTTTCTTTTGAAGGCAGAAGATTGTGTGTGTGTGTACGCCCGTGTGTGTTTGTATTTAACATTGGTCTCAGTGGTAGCACAATCAAAGCTTTTCATTAGTATGCGGGTTAGTCCTTGTGACATATTTCATTCATTTAAAAAATTCACATTCTTTCCCCACTTTTGTGGGTATAATCTACTTTCCTTCCCCTTAAATCTGGGATTGACAATGTGATTTGATTTAGCCAATGGATTTTACCAGAAAACATGCAAGCAGAGCCTTAAAAATAAGTTGTAAAGTTAAATGTTTATCCTATGCACTTTTGCCATTGTCAAAAAAAAAAAAAATACTTGGCCTAGACTACTGGACCCAAAAGAATAAATGACTGATAGGTCCAAAGTCAGCTTTTGAAAATCAGTCCATCTTCAGTCCATAGCAGCCTTGTAAAAACAATTGTTTGAAGATACTGAATGTGGGGCTGGTTAACATCATCATTGTGTCCATCAAATGATAAAATACCACATATAGAAAACAATTTATTTATATAAATAGGTACCTCCTTGTACATTGTCAGATTGGACTTATTTAAACTTCTGAATTAGAATGATCGAGATTTCTTTCTCATTTGAGATAAGCAAAAATCACAATGGGATTTTATTTGATCAAGTGAATAATAACTCATCTATTCTACCATTAAAAAATCAAGTTCTGAAAACCTAAATAAATACCTTATATATCTACTATCTTATATTCTACTTATAACAGTTAAGAAATAACATTTTAATCTCTAACTTTTCTTCTATTTGCATGGTCATTTCTCTGTGATTTAGCATTTCCTCCCCAATTAAGGTGAATATAATGAAAAATCATTAATGTAACATATTTGAAATTAAATGATTACTGACATTAAGGGAAAAGTACATTATTTTCCTCTGAAAATGTGATGATTATAGATTATTTGACAAAGTTCTTGTACTACCACAAAAGTGTATTTGTCATTCATCCAATTACATATACCCAGGATCCACAGAGAAGCATGAAGTGTGAAGCAATGTAGTGCGTTGTAAAATGACCCTCTCAGAAGCGAGAGCTCAGTGTTTCACTTTGGCTCAGGCATCACTTTTAGTGACTATGAGAAAAGTCAATCTTTCTGGGCCTCAATTTCCTCATCTTAGAGGAAATGAGTATATTTCACAAAATTAGCTCAAAAGTCTGTTCCAGCTCTCATGATCAATGATTCCATTATTTTAATAAATAGTGTTCCTTGTCCTCAGGGACGAGGGCCTACTTGGAAGTGGGGGGAGTGATCTTTTGCTTCGATTAGGGAAATAGACATCTTTCTTCATCACAGATGCATGCATGGCTTCTGCATCCAGTTATATCATGTTCTTCCCTATCTCTTCAGCCTATATAACTATTCAGCTTCCCTTCTTTTCATCCCTGTCACACATCCTAGAATTCTTTCTGTTCCTCCAGTGGAACTTGTTATCATCTGTACAAATTCATTGATCATGCTGCCCAGCTCCTGTCTCAGTAACTCCTCCTCAGCTTCTCATTCTAAGTTCACCTTCTCAGGAAAGCTTTCCTTGAAGGCTGCATTAGGTGTCATATTATAGTCCTCAAAAAGCACATTCTGTTTTTCATTCTTAGCATTCATCATATTTGAAATTAGTTGTTATGTGTCAGTCCTTGTACCACTAAACTGAAAGCAATGACTAAGTCCTTTCTTTTTTGCTATGTACCCTATCTCCTTCACAATGCCTGGCACATCGTTGAAACTCAGTAAATATTTTTAAATTGACTTTTAATATTCTATTAATACTACCACTCATTCTAATTCTGGAGATGTGGAAACAAAAGGCTTAGTTCTCACAGCAGGTTGGTATAAACAAAGTTAAACTGGATATTTGAAGCAATAGTTTTCTAAAGGAACTTTATGCATTAAGTATAAAATAAAATAAACCTCTAAGTTAAAAAGAGCAAGGACAAACAGAATAAATCTTATGCTAACATAGAAGTTTTCATGAGTCATGCTTAAAAGCCTTCTTTGTTCTGAGAAGCAGATTGAAATGTTATCATGAAAATCCCACACAAAATTATTATATGTAACTTGATAATTTTTCCTAGGCAAGAGAAACCACTTTTTACAGACCATAGGGTTTTAACAAAGAAAATGAAGATGATATAAACAGAAGAGATATCTCAAAAGACACAAGAATAGGAAAACCCAAAGGGGCTTACTGGCTCAGTACTAACAGACCATCACTAGAAAATAAGGCACTAATTCTGCAGTAAATTCTGAGGGAGAGATTTATCCCAGAACTCATATAAAGAACATGCCACTAAAGGTATCTTAGTTTACTACAATTAATGACTATGGAGTGAAATATTCTTGGGCAGTACAATAAATATATCAATACTTAATTTATCAAATCTAATAAGAGGATTTTAGAACTCACAAAAATGTAGAGACAATTTAGGTCTAGCTCCTTGTTTTAAAGATATGGAAACTATCCTTACAGTGAATATTAAATTAGTGATGCACATAGAACACCCCAGAGAAAAATAGTTATTTGCATAAATGAATTTGGACTCCAATCTAATTGTATAAACATTGGAATATATCTCTGTAACATGCTAATACAGTGTTAGTATATGACAAATAATTTAGTTCCTAAGAACTAGAGATTTCAGTTGTACTTTTCATTAAATTAACATTGTTTTTATTATTGACAGAATGCTCTTTTAACAAAATATCAAATCATCATCTAAGTCTGCAGTCCCAAACCCCTGGGCCATGGGGTGGATCGCTACCAAGCCACATAGCAGGATGTGAGCTGAAGGTAATCAAGGTGAAGCTTCATCTGTATTTACAGCCACTCCTCACGGCTTGCATCACCACCAGAGCTTCACCTCCTGACAGATCACCGGCAACATTAGATTCTCATAGGAGTATGGACCCTACTGTAAATTGTGTGTACGAGGGATCTAGGTTACGTGTTCCTTATGAGAATCTAATGCCCCACCCTCACCCCCAAGTCTGTGGAAAAATTATCTTCTATGAAACTGATCCCTGGTGCCACAAAGGTTGGGGACCATTGATCTAAGTATGTTCTATAGATGATTTTGATGCCATTAAATTGAATTTCATTTAGTGAAAGGACAGGATATGGGGAAATAGGAAATATTTGTAAAATTAAAAAAATGATGTAACTATGCCTTACATAATTTTATTTCACTAATTTGACTTTGTAGCACTAGAAAACATGGTAATATTAAGGGAATCATAAATTTCAAACAAAGTCTTGAAAGATCTTTATTATCATTAATCATTAGTTTTCTGCTTTAGTACATACTTTTAAAATTAAAAATTAAAGAATTAACTTTTAACCGTACAGTAATTCTTTAATATTGAAAACCATTTTGGTTTTGCATTAATCTAACTGAGTTCTTTTGTAGATTAGAGATAGATATATTTATTAGATCATCCATTTAAATTGTGGCAAGTGCTGTAGGGGTGCAATGATGGATGGTACAGGAACTCTTTTTAAATGTATTAACTAAAAAGACAAATAAGTATACACACAAATAACTCGTTTTGCCAGATATCATCATTTCTCCACTATACAAATATAGAGTGAAGATTTTTTTTTTTTTTTGACTCTAATCTGGAACATGGCAAGGCTCAATTGTGGTAAGACAATGGTAAGACAATTTGAGAAATACCCTAATTAATTGGCAGAAAAATCATATAAAAAGAGCAAAAGTAGAAAAAAAATCATATATATGGAGAAAAACAAAGTTGTACCCAGTTTCAATAAAAATCAGTTCCTTACAAGAGGAAGTGTGGTATTGCTTAGGCATGTGGTTGATTGCAAAGATTTGCACTTTGTATGACTGTTCATAAACCTAAGAATGTTTTAATGAAAAATGGGAAAATTTTCAGCTATTCATTTGCTGGTTGGGTGTAAAATGTCCCTTTCATAATCTCTATTTTATTTTTGACACTCTTGTTTGTAATAGATTTAGCCTACTGAGAAAAAGAAAAACTTGAACTTTGCAGAGTATTACCACTTTAGCATTTAAAAAATAAATTCTGAGAATATATATTCTCTTCCACTAAAATAATTCTGAATAAAACATTGGCTTTGTCTTTTTAATTATTGAAAATTGTCAAAAGGTTCTGCTCATAAGCTTTTTCTTAATTCTCTCAAAACAGCAATACTATTAAATAATATAGCTTACACTAGTGTTCAGCTTGAAACATTAATTGGTGGTATTGAAATAGAAATTTGTTTACAGCTTCTTGAGGTATTATGGACAATAAACTACTCATAAAGTGTACAGTATGATGGATTTTAACACATGTGTACATTGATGAAACCATCATCATAGTTAATGAGCATATCCATTGCTCACAAAAGATTTCTCCAGCTCATTGTTAATTCATCCCTACCTTCATCTCAGTGCCCAGACAACTAATCTGCTTTCAATTACTATAAATTTAGTTTGCATTTTCTAGAATTTTAAATGAATTCTCTTGTGGTCTTTTTTTTTTTTTGTCTGTCTTATTTCTCTTAGCTTAATGATATTAATTTCCATCTGTGTGGAATGAGTCAACTGTTTTCTTTATTGATGAGTGGCATTCCATCGTGTAGATACACACCTCATTTTAGTTATATACCCATCTATGAATGAATATTTGGATTGTTTCTAGTTTGAGGGTATTTTAAAAAATCATCTATGTATACTCTTGTAAAAGTCTTTGTACAAACACTGGATTTCATAATTTCTTGGAGAAATGTCTAGAAGTAAAATGGCTGGGTTGTATGGTAAAATTATGTTTAACTTTAAGAAATTGCCAAGATGTTTTAAAAAATGATTATACAATTTTTATCTTTTCCCCAACAGTGCCTGAGAATTCCAGTTATACCACTGCATCACTGAGACAACAATTTTTAATCTTCACCATAGTAGTGGGTATGTAGCGGTATTTTTTTGTAGTTTTAATTTACATTACCTTAATGACAATGATGGTATTTTTTGCATATGCCTTTTAGCCATCTGTATCTCTTCTTTGTGACATGTGTAATCAATTCTTTTACTCATTTTTAAATTGGTTTCTTTGCTTTATTTTATTATTGAGTTCTTACAATTAATTATATATTCTGAATACAAGTTTTTTATATATTTTTATAAAAATTTTTGTCTAGTCTGTGATTTGCCTTTTTTATTTTCTTAATGGTGTCTTTCAGTGATGATATACTTTTATTTTTGATGAAGTCCAACTTATCATTTTTTTTCTTTCATTAATATAATATCTTAGTGTTCTCTAATGTTATTACAAAATGACACAGAATGAATAGCTTAAACGATAAAAGTTTGTTTCTTACAGTCTGGAGGCTGGATATTACAAGATCAGGGTGCCAGCATGTTTGGGATCTGGTGAGGACTCCTTTCCTGACATGCAGATGTATTTTTTCTATCTGTGTCTTCACATGGTGGAGAGAAAGGGGGAGGGGAGGGAGAGGTCACACTAACGACCTCATCTAAATCTAATTACCTCCCAAAGTCCCCATCTTCAAACATCATCACCAATGGGAGTTAGAGCTTCAACATATGAATTTTGGAGGGACACAAATACTCAGTCCATAACACATAACATACTTTTGGTCTCCTATTTAAGAGAATTTTTCCTAAACCCAAGTACCTAGGCTTTTCTTCTATGTTTTTTTCCAAAAGTTTTAGACCTTTATGTCTTATATTTATGTCCATAATACATTTCAATTAGGTTTTTTTCATATTGTGTGAGATACAGGTTAAGAAGTTTTTTTAATTGCTTTTTTTATTTTTTTATTTTTTGGCATATAGCTATCCAATTGTTTCAGTACTATTAAAACAAACAATATCTTTCCTCACTGAAATTCTTAGCATCTTTGTTGAAAACCAATCGGTCATATTTGATCTTGGATCTATTTTCTGGACTGTTCATAGTGGAATTTTTTAAAATATTGCTTTTATTTTGTTTTATTTTATTTTTTAATTTTTATTTTTGCATATTATGGGGGTACAAATGTTTAGGTTACATATGTTGCCCTTGCCTCGGAAATTTTAAGGGAGAAAAAAATAAATTATCTCCAAAATATGATTTGAGTGATAATTGTGATAATTAAACAATTCTGCCTTATGTCATAATTAATCATATAAGAACCAAGTAATTAATGATACTTTCAAAACATCTCAATCAATCTCACGATCTGAGTACAAAAGTAAATGAAACCATAACTTAGGTTGTATATAATGGCATTAAGGCCCAGGTACTAAGATTAGTAAAGAAATTTGCCTATTATGGATATATACTGTTAGCAGAAGGTAATTATAAAACTCTCATATTTCTATGTTTCCATTCTTGAGGAAAAAAAGAACATACTGAATATTAATTAACTCAAAACCGTTTCTTTCTGTGAGTATACACTTTTCCTTGGGCCCATCTATAGTATATTTCTACGCTAACACATTTTTAAAATAAAGAAAGAAATATATCAGCAAGCATTGACCTAAATATAGATCATTTCCTCTTATTGAGTTGAAAGAATTAAATAAAGAGATAATAAATGTGATAATTAGGGCTCATTTAATTGACAAACTCTTTTAATGACAGAAATTCAACTTGCCATGGTTTAAGTAAGGAGAACCTTATAACTTCACACAATTGAAAGACCAAGGTTTAATATTTCCTTCAGGAATCACTAAATTTAGGAGTTTCAATTATGTCCACAAGACTATGTATTTCTTTCTATTTGTTGATTCTGCTATGTTTCTGTTGGAAAATTATTGACAAAAAATAACAAAAGTTGCAACAAGTGAAATGGCCCTTAGAGTTTACAACCTTAGGAAAGAGATTTTCTTTTACCAGACTCTACATCAATTGCCCCAGATCCTGGATTGATAACTGTATCAAAAAGAATTCTGATTAATTAAGCCCAAACCTATAGAATCGTACAGAATTGGGAGAGGTAAGGTTCATCAAAGCCTAGGGAAGTAGTCAATGGCTAAAGAAAAGAGAAAGGATTGCTGGACAAGCAAAAAGAACAGATGCAGGCAAAGAGAGAAAGAGAAAATTTTTATCCTTGAAATTAACATACACATAAATAAACTATCAGGATACCATATCTTTATTATTTTTTCAAAGAAACTTTTTTTAAAAAGAAGATATATTAGAAATGTCCATATATTTGAAAATTATTGTCTATGACCTAGAAAAGTTTTTAACAAAATATAAATGACCAACATTAAACCAGGAAGAGATCTGAAGAAACTTGGAGTTATAGGGAAAAATAAAATTTGTAAAATATTTACTTTTAAGTAAAAATGTCCAGAGAGTTTTATACTTAAAGTCTTTCTTACTCAAAAAGACATGTAACTTCTGTTATTCATACTGTCCCATAGCACTGACAAGTTTCCTGACTCATTCTGTGATACTGCCATATCTTATAACCCAAATATTATAAAACCAACACAAAAAGAAACTATAGTCCAAAATCACAAATACAATTTTATAAACATTTTAATCAAACTATTAGTAAATTGATCCAAGACTTTACTAAGAGATTGGTCATCATGGTCAAGAAGGTTTTATTGCAGGGAGAGAAGTGTGTCCAGTATCAGAAAAACCTATGAGCATAGTCAAAGGAATGACATAGTTAAAATTATGATTATGTCAATGGATGCAGAAAATTGTTTGACTAGAAGTTGCTAAAAATGTTTGAAAAGGCTCTTTTCCATATCCCTTATCAAATATATTTAATGTTAACATAATAAAGCCATTGCCACCAGAAGATGAATGAGATATAAATGCCAGCTCTTATTACTATAATGTAATAGAATTTGGGATGTTCTAATCTGCTTCTATAATAGATCTCTGGCACCAATGATGTTATAACTTTGAAGGTGAAGACAAATATGCTAAGAAAGGTGGAAAGAAGGAATGGAAGTACCTGAGTCTCTGATGACAATGTTAACATCAGCCTCCACCCTTCTCTAGACATGTCATGTGGCAATAATAAACCCATATTTATTTAAACCACTGCTAGTTGGGCTTTCTATAATGTGTTAATAAATGTCTTCCTAATTATTACAATGCCTAATCATGAAATAATTAAAATTAATCAGAATATTAAATAATGTGACTGAATATGACAGATATGCAAAAATCAACAAATTTTCTTTACATAATAGTAACTATCAGTTAGAAATGGAAATAGAAAAATAAATATCCTATTACAACACCAAAATATAGGAAATAGGAATGAAGCTATCACAAATAATAAAGAACTTGTACTTAAAAAAAGAACTTAAAACTTAAATTTAGGAACACAAATCAAGACTTAACAAGAACATATTACGTAAGAATATCAATATAGACCAAATCAATATATAAATTTGGTGCAATTCTAATAAAAGCCACAAATAGTTTTTTATGTAATTTAACAAAATTATTTTAAAAATGCAGGTGGAAGATAAATGTTCATGAATTGTCATAAAAATTTTGAAATAGAAGAGTAGTAACTGCCAGCTTATACACAAAATATTTTTAAAAACCCTCAAAATTAATGAAATTCTAAGAGTATAGTTTTGGCAGAAAAAATAGTCAAATATATTCAGGTGTATATGAAAACTTATTAGGAGATACATAAATGTAACATTTCAATTCTGTGGGAAAATGATGACCTAACTAATAACGTTGTTGGCAAAAATTATCTTTACATCTAGACAAAAACTCTCAGTCAAAATATAAAAATAAATTCCAGGTGGATTAAAGTATGAGATGTTAAAATAGGAAGAAATGAAATACATTGTAACTTTGAAAAAGTTTTAAAAAATGCATAACACATTCACAAATTCAGATGATATATTAAAAAAAGACAAATTCAATTAGAGCAAAAACAAGTAAAAAAGTTGATATGAAATATTACATGGAATCAATATAGACTGGAAGAAAATACTTGCAGTGTATATCATTAATGAAGGATTTTTCTTTATGTGTCCAAAGTACCTACAATTTGATAAGAATAAAAACACTATCCAAAAGAAAACTAGCCCACAGTAGACTAAGTTATGTTGTATATCAGTCAGAATATGCTAGGTTATGCTGGGATAGCAAATTAGCCCAGAAACCCCAGAGGCTTAACAAAACAAAGGTTTATTTCTTGCTCATGTTGCATATGCTATATAGCAGGGGAAGAAGGGGGCAGCAGGGAGCTCTGCTTTACACAGCCTCCCAAGGACAGAAGTTGAAGAAAGCAGCATCATTTTGTAGCTGTACTACCTGAAAAAAACGTGGCCTCATTGTTCACCTTGAAAGAGAAAAATACCAGAAATTCAATGCATTGGGTTGGGAGTTACTCCAGTCACTTTCATTTCCATTTTGGTCACACTTCAAGAGGACAGGAAATATAATTCTCTGTTCACCCAGAATCAGAGAAAATCCAAATAACTTGTAAACGTTAATAATGTCCTTCACAGAATATGAAGCTAAAAAATTTCAAAGACAGTGAAATCCAGGTGGCTAATGAGTCTAGGAAAATATGGTCAACAATCCTATAGTTATTAAATACAACAATATATTTATAGTACTTAAAAGATTTCAGATCGGCAATCACCTAAAAGATTGATAGAGTTCTGTATTAGCTAGTTAATTTTGCATTTCTGGGAAGCACGGAAATACAAAATGTAGGAAATAATTAATTGGTATACATTTCCTATTTAAATGTCCATACTATTTCCAAAATCTGCTTTCCCAGTATAAAGGAAAAAAAGGTATAGGTACTTGTGCAAGAAAATTTATTGCAATATTGCAATATCATAATAAAGGCAATGAATTAAATGACAATTGGTACTCAATTATGGTATGTCCATTTTGTGGAATATTGTACAGGAATTTAGGAAACTACCGCCCATCTATATATATATATATATGTATATATATATATGTATATAGACTGGAAAGATGGTCATGATATATTGATAAATGAAAAGACCTTTGGAGAGTACTATGTAGAGCATTAACTCATATAAAAAAATAAAAGTAAAAGAAAAGGTATGGAAAGAACAGATGAGAAAAGAGAGAGATGAAGAAAGAAAAGAAGTGAGAAAAAGGAAACAAAGAAAGAAATATGTGTATTTACATAAAAATACAAATGTAAAATCTGTATGCCTACTATTGTCTAAGTGAAGAATATTTACTGTACAAATTTTTATTTAAGACATTATCAGAAGTTGTCTATAAAATGTTCCAATCAACTGCCAAAAACATTATTTGATGGATTAAAAAAATACTTCCATTATTAAATATGCACTTTAAAGAAAGCTAAAGTTTTTAATTATATGTAAACCTAACTTTGGGTCAAACACTTGTGAATAATTGTTTAATTTTCAAATTTTTATTATCGATACATCTTATCTCTGGCATATGTCCTAGTTACTAAATTAAAGACCTAAATTGAGGCAAATAATAGAATTTCTATCCCTTAGCTCAGCAATGAAGCAAAGTGACTGACTCTGAGTTCACTTTAAGCCATAAAAATTAATGATTCTAAATATTTAAGAATAATCATCTTTCATAAAAATGTTCTTTTTCAAAAGTGTAGGTCATCCCATTAAACCAGATGGCTTCATCAAATTTTTAAACTGTTGACATGTACTTCAGTTGAGAGCTATTTCAAAATTTAACTAAGTAAATTCAAATTGCAGCTAAGATTTATGGAAACAATATAAAGTTTCCTAAAGACAGCAGTCTAAAAACACAGAAGTTAGGAGTTGCATTAAGTCACTTACTAACCATGTGATCTTAAACAAATTACATAACCTATGATGCCTCAATTATTTCATCTGTACAGCAGGGATACTATTCTACCTACCTCATAGAGTTATTGCAGTGATTAGATGAGATTGTACATTTGCTTCCAAAAGCATATGGCCCTAGTAATTACTCAGTAAGTGTTATTTATTAACACTACATTGTTGAGTATGTGCATTGTCATACAGCTGAAATGTAAGCAAATAATAATAATGTTTAATTTATTAAAAAACACATAAATTATTTGCCTAGGTAAATGTGTAGAATAATTTTTCCTACGTTTACTTCTAGAATTTTTATGATTTTAGGCCTCAATTTATCCATCTTGATTAAGTTTGTTATATGGCAAGAGACAGGGGTCCTGTTTCATTCTTCTGCATGCAGCTATCCAGTTTTCCCAGTACCATTTATTGAATAGGGCTTCCTTCTCCCAGTGTATGTTGTTGTCTGCTTTGTTGAAGATCAGTTGATTATAGGTACATGGTTTTATTTCTAGGTTCTCTATTCTATCCTATAGGTCAATATCTCCACTTTTATATCAGTACCATGATGTTTTGGTTACTATAGCCTTGTATAATTTGAAGTTGGGTAAGGTGATGCCTCCAAATTTATCCTTTTTGGTTAGAATTGCTTTGGCTATTCAGCTCTTTTTTGATTCTAAATGAAGCTCAGGATTATTTTTTCTAGATCTGTGAAATATGATATTGGTATTTTGATGGGAATCGCATTGAATCTGTAAATCACTTTGGCCAGTATGGATATTTTAATGATGTTGATTATACCATTCTTTGAGCAAAGAATGATTTTCATTTATGTCATCAACAATTTCTTTCATCAGTGTTTTATAGTTCTCCTTGTAGAGATCTTTCACCTTCTTTGTTAAGAATATCCCTAGGTAATTTATTTTCTTTTTAGCTTTTGTAAATGACATCAAGTGCTTGATTTGACTCTCAGCTTGACTGATATTAGTATATAGAAATGCTACTGATTTGTGTACATTGATTTTGTAATCTGAGATTTTACTAAATTTATTTACCAATTCTGGAAGTCTTTTGGTGGTGTCTTTAGAATTTTTTAGATACAAGATCATATTATCAAGGAACAAGGATAGTTTGACCTCCTCTTTCCTGATTTGAATACTGTTTATTTCTTTCTCTTGCCTGATTGCTCTGGCTAGGACTTCCAGTATTATGTTGAAAAGAAGCCATGACAGTGGGCACCGTTGTCTTGTTCCAATTTTAGGAGAATGCTTTCAACTCTTCCCTATTCAGTGTGATATTGGCTGTTGATTTGTCATATGTGGCTTTTATTATTTTGAAGTATGTTCTTACATGTCTAGTTTGTTGTGGGTTTTTTATAATGAAAGGGTGCTGGATTTTATTGAATGCTTTTTTCTGCATGTAATATAATATGGTCTTTGTTTTTGCTTCTGTTTATGTGGTCAATCACTTTTATTGATTTGCATACGTTGAACCAGCCTTGAAGACCTGGGATGAAACTGAGTTGATCTTGATCATGGTGAATTATCTTTTTGATGTGCTGTTGAATTAAATTTGCTAGAATTTCATTGAGGACTTTTACATCTATGTTCATATGGGATATTGGTCTGTAGTTCTCTTTTTTTGTAGTGTCCTTTCCTGGCTTTGGTATCAAGGTGACAATGGTCTCATAGAATGAGTTGGGGAGAATTCTCTCCTTCTTAATGTTATGGAATAATTTCTGTAGGATAGGCATCAGTTCTTCTTTGTATGTCTGATAGAATTCAGCCGTATTGTTTTTTTGCTGGGAGATTTTTCTTACTGCTTCAATTTCACTATTTATTATTGGTCTGTTCAGGAGTTCTATTTCTTCCTTATTTAGCCTTGGGAAGTTGTTTGTTTCCTGGAGTTTATCCATTTCCTCTATGTTTTCCAGTTTGTGTGTGTAGAGGTTTACATAGTGTTTATGGGTCATATTTTGTGTTTCTGTGGTATAAGTTGAAAACTCTTCTAGACATTGGCCTAGGCAAAGAATTTGTTAGTAAGACTCCACAGGCAAATACAACAACAACAAAAATAAATAAATGGGACTTAACTAAATTAAAAAGCTTTTGTACAGCAAAGGAAATAATCAACAGAGTGAACAGACAATCTATATAATGGGAGAAAACATATGTGCTGCACATCCAATAAAAGGCTAATATCCTGAAACTACAAATAATTCAAAAAAATCAACAAGAAAAAAATGAGCCCCATTAAACAGTAGGCACAAACAAAAATGGAGGTTTTTCAAAAGAAAATAGAGAAACAGACTACAAACACATAAAAAATGCCCAATAGCACTAATAATCAGGGAAATGCAAATTAAAACTACAATGAAATACTACTTTATCCCTGCCAGAATGGCAAAATAAATTGATGCTGGCATGGATGCAGAGAGAAAGGAATACTTTTATATACTGTTGGTAGGACTATGATTTAATATAGCCTCTATGAAAAACATTATGGAGATTTCTCAAAGAAATAAAAGTAGACTTACCATTCCATCCAGCAATCTCACTGCTGGGTATCTACCCAAAGGAAAAGAAGTCATTTTATCAAAAAGACACTTCTACTCAAATGTTTATTGCACCACAATAAACAGTATTTCAGGAATGGAAAAACAAAGGCCACAGTACTCTCTAATAAATGGGAGCTAAACAATGGGCACAGACAGATTCAAAGAGATGTAAAGGCCACTGGAATCCAAGAAGGGGGAGTAGCAGGTGAAGGGTAAAAACCTCCTTATCGGGTACAATGAACAGTGTTCTGGTAATGGGCACACTAAAAGCCCTAAGTTAAGCATTATACAAGATAACGATGTACAAAAACATTTATACCCCTTAATATTTTGAAATTTTAAAAACAATAAAAACTTTTAAAAAGAAAAAGATAATTTATAAAAAGGAGATAATATCATTTTTAGAACTCTATAAATGCTGGGAATTCTTTATATGCCTCTGCCATGGATTTTGAAGCTTTCATACTAAATATTCTTAAAGAATGTCAATACCTATGTGGATATAAAAAATTCAGACACCTCCTATTTCAAATCACGTAGTTTTTGGTGTGTGTGTGTGTGTGTGTGCGCGCGCGCGCACATGCATGTGCCTATGTTCTGGTTTTATGCATCACTGGTGAGGCAATGGGTGCACAATAATTTAACTCAATTCTTTGGTGTCCTCATGCTCTTCACACTAAGGATCTTCAGCTTCTACTCCTCAAAACCTCTCAAAATCACCTAGGATATAATATCGCATAAGAGAAAAGAGAATGGACTCAGCAAACTTAGAGTTGCACCTTTGTTCTGTAGTAAGTTAATGATTGAACACTTGTTCATTAACTCACTCATACATTCCACAAATATTTACTGAACGCTTACTGTATGTTCTAGGTTCTGCGAATAAAGCAGTGAACAAAACAGTCCAAACCTCCTATCATTGTGGTGTTTAAATCCTAGTCAGTTTTTGTCACGTGTAAAAATAAGTAATAATTTTCTCTCTTGCAGTTCTAATGAGATTTATTGAGTTAATGTAGGCAAAATGATTAGAATATACAAGGCTCTTAGTAATTGTTAATTAGTCCTTTAATCTCTTAGGCTTTCTAAGATGAAGATGAAAATATATTCAAAAAGTAGTGCAGTGTTTAATGGATGCTAATGTGTCCGTTGGAAAGAACTAACTGACTTTTTTCTTCCTTTCTGATTAATATGCGTTTGAAATAATGACAGTATAAAAACAGGCAAACAAAACAAATGTCACTAAGCGAAATGAGGCAAGGTGGACAGGTAGGTTATTCTTCCTTTTTAGCAGGAACATCTAGTGTCACAACTTGAATCACAGTTTTGGCAAGCACAAAAATCTCCTGTTAATCAGGATGACCATGACTTGTTATAACCAACATAAACATTACTGATTTTTAAAAGTTAGGAATATCATTACCTTCTCAAGAATCCAGTGGTATTTTATTTATTTCTGCTATTGTATAATCAGCACACTGCCATGCACATAAACATAAAATAAATCTTAATCAAATAAAAATTAATGACATTTAAAATGAAGGACTATTTTCTTGATTTGCAACATTTATTGCTTTTTATATTATTTGTTGGCTTTTAGTGTCCAAACTATATAGAAAAAAAGCATTGATAATCCCACAGATTAAAGCAGAAGTTCTAAAGTTAATGATAACTTAATCAGGCAATTAGGTATTATTTCATATTCACAGACAAATGTTCGTCTCTTTTGTCAATAGTATAGTCTTAGAATAGTCATTTTGAAATTATGATTTTTGGAGCCCTAAGGTTCTACATCTGGAGGAAATGAGTTGACCTGAGGTCAGACTGCTCCCAAAACTCATGCCACCAGAACAGCCTAGATCTTTAATCTTTTTTCTGTATTGAGTTTCTAACAAGATATTTCATTTGAAATCTTATTTTCTTTAAAATCATCAAACACATTCTCTTAGGTAATTAGCCAAACATAACTTAAGAATAAAAATGCATTGCAAAAAAAAAAAGGTCTAAATTACATATTTTAGTCAGTATGTTTAAAATGTTAAAATTTAAGAGACAAACCATACAATAAAATATATTTAATTTAGAGGACATCTACATTCAGTGCCATCTCTTGCAAAATTAAAGATGACCAAAAAAAAAAAAAAGAAGATATCTTTAGATCAATCTGGAAAGGTTTTTAGCAGGTGTTCCATTTAGAACCAACATACTATGCAATAGAGAGCACGGTAATTATGAAAATTATTTTTAGTAGGCGAACTTGCTGAAGGTATCTGCACATCAAAATTTGAAACTTCTCAAAGTGAACCCTACTTCAACTTTGTGCTCAGGTTTTAAATTATGGAGAATGCAAAAACATGATTTTCACAGTAGGAAAAATGTGATAAACTGCACTTTTGAAGACATATTTTACCTTATATTACCTCATTTATTTAGGCCAAATAATTTATTCAGCTTAATTAAACAAATAATTATTAATTACCTATGATGATATAGCAGGGGAGTTACCAGCAGAAATACAAAGAGAAGTAAGACATATCTCCTATCCTGTTATATAGGATATAAACTACAGAGTTTTTAAAGTGGTCTTCTGTGATGGGTAGAATTTTGAAAGACTTCACAGAAGAGGAAATATTTGAACTTTGTTTTGAGGGATGATTGAGAAGGTGCTGCATTGAAATTAGAATAGTGATCCAGGTAGAATTTATTGAATGTGCAAAGAAGCAGAGGTGTGAATCAATTTGCTGATTCATAGAATTATGAGTAATATAACAAAATTGGAGTTTAGAGAAAAAGACATGTTGCAGATATCCATCCCAATCATAAAAGACTTTTCTTTCCTGCTTCCTATAGACTTAGAACTTCCTGAGTATAATTTTTGTTTTTTTTTTTTTTTTTTTGTGACACACTCTCACCAGGGTGCCCCGGCAGTAGAATGCCCTGGCAACCCCCGCCCGCGCCGCAACCCCA